>CATIWR010504471.1:0-25008 GCA_949677035.1 Omphalea diandra | reverse complement strand
GCCTGCCCACCCCACACAAAAACACGTTTTATTTTTTTTTTTTTTTTTTTTTTTTTTTTTTTTTTTTTTTTTTTTTCTGTTTTTTCTTAAAGAAAAAAAAAAGAGTAAAACAATAACACAAGATGTTTTGTTCTTTCCTGTATTCTCTTCTTTTTTTTTTTTTTTTTTTTTCACATCCTTTAAAGTGGTTAAGGACTGACGATATAAACTTTGTTAAATTAAAAGATAGCTCTCTATCTATCATCATTTCTCTACTGATCGTTTTGTTGGAATATTTTGAAGAAACTTTTTCCTTGTGCATGGTCAATAATTAATATCCAATCAATTTTTGCTCTCTGGGAATCAGTTTTCTCTTCCCAATAAAGCTTTCGCTCCCCATGTACATTTTGGTTTCTTCCTGCTAAAATCATGATAACAACCACTAAATGGTTGGAACCTCTAAAATGGCCTGCATAAGGCATGAAAGCAAACAATAAATGAAGGTCAATTCTGTCCCTTTGAACGTTCACCCACTTAAACACTTCTCTTTCTTTTTCAGCTTTGTGTGAAGTGTCTTTATATCCTCTTTCCCATTCCCTTTCTCAGTTAAACTTTGGCTATCCAATCAAAATCTGACCTTTATGATAGTGTGAAAAACATGACCTCAACGAGACAATTTTAGTTCCAATGCCTTAATGAAGACATTCTCTTTTGAAATATCATGTGGTAGTAGTTATTAAGTATTCCTTTGCTGAACTGACTCCTATAATTTGAACATAATTCAAGGATATGGTTCTCTCCATGACTAATGGGGGATGTAAATAACATTATGAGAAGTCGATCAGTAAATGTGGTTTGGTTTTTTCTGGGGTTTTACTTACGGCTTTCTTTTCTAGTTGTCAAAATCAGCCACCGTCTGTAACCAAAGAAAACAAAAACCCACCATCTCCTTGATTTCAGTGAGATTTTAATAGATAGCACATGGAATGTGGGATGGCATAAGCACTTTATCGGTATGTGCACGGAGAGAAAGAAATCTTTAGCTAATAACTAAAAGGACTAATCATGAATGCCCAGAATCAAAATTTATTTTGATACTAGCCAAAGGATTTAGAGATTGATATGTGAGAAAGACTCCACGACTATCCTAGAAATAGACTCGGATGGTTAAGTAATATCTCTTAAGATTAGAGTCATAAATTTGTTGGATTGAATCAATTGTTGATCATATATTTTTATTTTAATTAAGGTTTTTTAAATTATAAATGAATGAAGTCGAATTATTAAATTAAAATAAATAAGAAAATTAAAATTTCAGTTTCAGATGGATTTAAATCAGATTATTTAAAATTATGACTTTTCAAAATAAAGAATATATTAGTTTTATTTTTAAATAAAATTTAAATATTTAAATCATATCAATATAGATAAAGTTAGAATCAAACTAATTCAAATTTATCTATAGGCCAATTAGGTTTATCATTCAATTATTTTGAATTTTCTTAGTTAAGTTAAATTCAAATCACTTTATATATTTTAGGTGAAGAAATCAATTTTTATTTTTTTTTAGTTTAATTCCTTCCTATGGGATAAATATGATAAGATAATTGGAAATTTTTTTTTATCAAATTAGATAATTTGTAATAATAAATTCATAGATAATGTCTATCTCAATCCTAGATAATGAAAACAAGATAAATTGTCGGCTAGCGATGACAACGCCAAAACTACTAATGAGTATTAGAAGGTACTTGCATAACAAACGAAAGTTGGAGATCTAGTTTGGTTTATATGTAATTAAGACTTAATGATTTGTGTCGGACTAGATAATAGAATATACAAAAACCTTAAACGCTATCGGTTATATTTTCTTTTTCTCTCTCAATAAACTCTCAGATTGAAACTTTTGGGCAATTGCTGATACAATTATATCGATAATAGCTCTAAATCACTAGTTCTATTAGTTTTTCTAGTAGATTTTTTTAAAAAAACTTTAATCAATTTTTTATTTTTTTATTTTTGAAAGAAAATTAGTAAATTTTCTTTGATTTATTACTAGAATTGTAAGTTAGATCAATTGGAATTCACTCTATTTTTCTCATTTTGTTTGCTTGAGTTTGACTTCTGTTTTTATTATCTTAATAAAATTTAAATCTATAGATCTAGATGTGTTGATATCTTCATGATATCCGTTGGTATTTCTTCTTTGAAAATTTGAGTGTGTTTAGTGGGAAATTTAAACTCTTTTTATTTCACATAAAATAATTTATCTGATAAATATATTTTTAAGAAAAATATTTTCTGAATAATATATTGTCTAGTATTTGAAATACACTACAAAAATACTAATTTTTAATTTATAAGATTATAACGAAAATTTAAATCATAAACATTTTATATTTATACTATTTATTATTTGATATAACAAAAAATATATTAAAAATAAAATTTTTTGTGGATCTTACATATAACCAATGACCACTGCCAAATGGATGATAATCTGTATGAGTGTTGGCAATTAAAAATGACCAGTAATAATAAATATATGTATTCATATTATTTATTTTTCATTTGGATGAGTTTATCAAAGTTTGAAAAATAATTTTTCATTTTCAAAATAAAATTTTATTTTCCTATAAAATAACTTAGTTTTCCTTTTGATCAAGAAAATATTTTTCGTTACCCAACTTCCTTGGATACACTAAACAAAAAAAAAATGCAAAAAAATATTTTTCTCTACAAAACAAACAATGTTTTACTGCTATTTTCTTTCAATCAAACTCATTTAAAAGACTTGAGAGTCGATACGTGATATAGTACCATCGACTAGAACATACTATCAAATTGAAAGTTACAAATTTTTGTCAAACATAATTGAAAGTTTTTCAAAGAATCTATAATGAAATTTTTTTTGGTACTTCTTGATTATGATGATAAATTTTAATTTTGTATCAAATTATATTAAATTTCTTATATGAATAAGAGATTCATATTTCTTTCAAAAAAAAAAAAATTCAAGTTTAGTTTATTAAAGAAAAACTTGGTTCAGTTTATAAAAGACAAATTACTTCTATTGGGTATATATGCTTAATTTATATATTCATTTAATGATAAATTAACATATAAAATAATCACTTATAATTATTTAATAAATTTATTGTTATATTTTTAAAATATAAAAATACTTATACCATCATTTAATATAAATATATTTATATATTTATCTTATTAATTGGTGTATATACTCGATAGAAGTAAAATTTTCTCATGAGTTCAAATAAAACGACACTATGTTTTAATTAAAAAAAAAATACTTTTGGTTCCTGACAAAAGAAAAAAAGCACTATGCCATATATCAAAATATTGTGTTAGGCAATTCGATAATTTATCATTTATCCAGTCCTTAATTTATCATTTATCAAGTCCTTATCTTAGACAATTTAATATTTTAAAACTCAAATTGAATTAGTCACTTACTCATGCATTATAAAATATATAGAATAAAAATTTTATAATTATTTAATTAAAAATTATTTTATCCTATTTTTATAATTTATATTATATTATATAAGAACATCAAAGTAAATAATTATTAAAAAATAAATCTTGATTTATTTTTAATTTTATCATTTAACTCAAATAAATAATCAATTTCTTAATGTATTATAGATATTTTATTTTTTTTTCTTTATGTATATTTTCTTCATTTACTATGTTTTTCTTTTTAATTAGCTATTTTATAGTTTTTCAATTAAGCAATATAATAACTAACTGCTCACATCTTAAAACCTAAATAATATTTGAGACTTTAAATTGATAGATAACAAATACTAGTTATAATTAACTTTTCAAATAAGAATTATATATATATATATATATATATATATATATATATATATATATATAGATATTGTTTTTGATAATTAAAAAATAAAAATTATTGTATTTAATGTCATAATATTTAAGAAAATATTAAACATAATTATAAATAATAATAATTAAAAGTATTCAAAGAAAAAGAAATAAATATATAAAGCAATAAAAAAATTACAAAAATATTAGGAAATTTTATTTCTTTTTGTTACATTTGTAATTTGATTATATTAATTTTTATTTTTATTTTTCAATATAAATTAAATTTTAAAATTTTAATTTTCAATTTGGTTCGGTATAATTCAATTTAATTTGAATTGGTTGGGTTCAATTTGATTTGGTTAGTTTAGTTCAATTTCAATTGTATTTTTAAAATTTTAATCTTTCAGTTTGATTTTATTCAATTTAATTTGGTTTGGTTCAATTCAATTCAATTTCCTTTGATTTGATTACTTTTTTTTTTTTTTTGTGGTTTAGAATTCTAATTCTTATGGATTGGGTTAAGAATATAAAAATGAGCTATACCTAATTTTTTTAATTCTATAGAATTAATATGAAATTATAATTATAATTCTAAATGAGTTATCTAAATAATAGAATTAGAATTTTATGGTCCACTTCCAATTTTGAATTCCAATTTCAAAGTCAATTTTGACATCAAAACCCCTAGAATTCCAATTATGAAATTTTAGTACTAGAAAGATTTCAATAATTCTTTTGGTAAGAAATGTATTATTATAAAATTTGATAATTTTTAATATGAAGAAGTTTTTCTAACATATAGAAATATATGCTAAATAAAAGATCAAAATAAAGAAAATATCTATGTTAAGAAGTTATTATTTTTTTATTATGAATGTCAAGGATATATATATATATATATATATATATATAGGAGACCTATTCAATTAGAATTACATTATAAGGTATATATTTAAAGTAATTTTTTCATTTTATTAACTTCCACTAAATTGATAAAAACTTTGTTATATATAAAAATATTGACTTATAGCAAAAACTTTATACATAATTTTTATTCAAATATATAAAAAGAAAACATAGATAAAATTTATTGAGTCTTTCGTGTATGTTTTGTATATTCATTCGATAACAAATATAACTTTTCTTGACTAAGAAACACTTTGTATTAAATTTCCAATCGTGAATAAATATTTATATTTTAGAAATAATGATTCACTTACACAAAAAATATACCAACCATACATATTTTTTAAAAAAGAAAACTATTATGGGTTAAATTATGAATTATATTTTGACTTTGTTTAAATATGAATACAATAAACCTATTGTTATTTACATATTTTTACTTTATTTCTATTATAATTTATTTTTTTTTATCTATTTCTAATTTACAATTAAACTATTAGAAAAGTAATGAAAAAATTTTAAAATTTATATTTGTTATAATTTATATTCTAGAATGTATACTTCAAAAATTGTATTTAAAAAATCCACACATTAAATGAGTTTATAACTAATGAATAGTGATGCACAAATGTGTCAATTACTTTTTAAGCAAGGAAAATAAGCTGTAGACAAAGATATAATTGAGTCAATTTGAAATATAAATAAATTTAACTTTCTTCTAAAACTTTAAAATTTCACGTGAATTTAAAATATGAAAGTTAGTTCTAGCTCAACCCAGATATATTTTAGTCAATTTGTATTTAATCCAATAAAATACTAGAGTTCAACTTAATTATCATGTAAAAACTTTAAAAATCAATATAAAAATAAAAATTACAGTGGACAATTTTTTTGAATCCATTTGTGGAAGCAAATTAAGATTTGGTTATAGAATTACTTATTTCTATTCATAGTTGATTTTAATTGACAATTTTTCTTCTCAATTTCTCAATTGTAAATTTATTTACTATAGATAAAAAATGTAAGTTTATGGTCTAAATATTTCTCTCTTTCCACATGCTTGATAATATAGTGTCTATTATTCAATTCAAACAGAAAAATGATATTAAATTGATTAATTCAATTCTTTGAAATTTGAGTTAGTTTTATTTTTCTTAAAAATTTTGATTGATTGGTTCAGTTTGGTTTTAAAAATAAAAAATCAAATAAATCGAATTAACTGAACTTTTATTAAGCCTCCATTTGTTTTTATCACAAATAATTTATCTGAGAAAAATGTATATGAGTAATATATTGTCTAATATCAGAAATACACTATAAAAATTATTAATTTTATTTTGATTGATAAGATTATATCAAAATTTAAACCAAAAATATTTTATATTTATATTATTTATTATTTAATATAACAAATACATTAAAAATAATTTTTTTGTGGGCTTCACCTATCACCAGCTACCAGATTCGATCGATGATGACCAGTGATAGGTGTCGATAATTAATGATGACCAATGATAATAAATACATGTATTTACATGATTTATAATGACTGAAAAATAAAGGTTATTAGGATGATGCATGAATAAATAAACTATGCATGTATGCATGAGATGCACACGTTATTGATAAAGATCCTTCCAACCATATTTTTCACACACACAGCG
The DNA here is from genome assembly GCA_949677035.1 of Omphalea diandra. Taxonomy (NCBI): domain Eukaryota; kingdom Viridiplantae; phylum Streptophyta; class Magnoliopsida; order Malpighiales; family Euphorbiaceae; genus Omphalea; species Omphalea diandra. Next base: position 18,604 of record CATIWR010504471.1, on the reverse strand, counting down.
TTTAGTGGATCTTTTCTAAGTGTCATCTTATTCAACTATTAACATGGGATAGAGAATACGTATGATCCCTTAAACCAAATAGGGTAACAGTTCCAAAAGAACATTTACAAAGGAGACTATAATAGAAATTTCTTTATATAGCTAAAAAAGAATGTACATTAGATAAGAATCCTTTTTACAAAATAAGGAAAGGGTGCACATGAGCGAAGGATGAGACATTTAAAATGGGAAGGGGAATACATTGCATATTTACATCGATGATTTTAGACATGCTCTTTGGGACTTTAACTCTACTTTAGAGAAAATACAAATAAGAGGGGTGCCTTATTTTAAGATATTATTTCTTTTACATGTGCCTAAAGGTTAGAAAGGTTATTGTAGTACGCCATTTCTTAAGCCCGAATGAAATGTAAGTCTCAAGTTTGAATAACCCTTCGATTATTTATAGAGTCAACCTAGTGCACGTGGTGAAATGTGAAGACTATATGACTATAATGGACAATTAACAATAACAATAATATTATAAAAGTGAATAAGAGGTTATGCTATGAAGTCAATTCCATTAGTCTCCAGTGGAGTCGCCACTGTAAGCACCTCGATTTTGTGTCAAAGGTCCAACGAGTGAAATTTTGCTTGTGACTCCTATCTTTTTATCGACCATTGGAGGGGGGTCAAAAGGACAGGGTTCATACATGAGTACAACTCCATGTTATGGCATGTATTTAGGATCATCTAAAAACCTTTATAAGGGTTTGTAATAGGTAGAAACCTTTAGTGAAATCAAGTGGCTAATGAGGGGGCAATATGGGAAAATACTTTAGTACAATCTCTGCATTTGACTAGAGTCACCACCCAACTTTGGTCAAAGAAAAATTTTGAAAAAGAGAAATTTTGAGCCTAATAAGTCAATTTAGAAGACCTATTTCATCTTCACCCATCAAAGATCTAGTTTGGGAGTTGGATATGACACGGGGAAAAAGTTTAGGCCCCTCCAAATCATTTGAATTTTAGGATTTAACCTTAGAGTCTCTTTGGTTCACAATTCTAATTTTAGCCTTACTATGTAATTAGTCCATATTTAGCAGCCTTAAAGCATTCATCTAGCATGTTTTGACTCCCTCACAACGTTCAAGCATTTACTAGCATTCACTGTAGGGAGGGGGTACATATGCAAGCATAAAATAGAAATTAACATGCGGATAACTAAATTATTATGAAACATGCATTAAATGAACTTTATAACCTGTAAAATAAAACACATATTAGTCCAAAATCATGAATAAAAAGGAAACAAAACAACCTTTAAAGTCTACTTAAAGCAAGCAACTAAGGAGGGACCATGCTATCTCACCTTTATAGTTTGAGAACCTTACTTATTTAGTCTATAATGGCCTATATAAGTTCTCATATTAGAGTTCAATTGAGAGACCTTACAAATAAAGGTCTAAAAACTTTAGACAGAAAATAGGGATGCAAATGTGGGGTCATGGGACCTTAAAATCCTCTTCCAAAGTGCTTTAGAAGAGCATATTATGTTAAGGGCATCAAGGGGGCACACATAGCCATGGATAAGGCTAGGATGCCATGAGATAAGATAAAGATCATCATGCCTAAAAGCCAAAACCATGAATCACAATATTAAAATGATAAAAGGTATCCTTAGCCATTAAACCTCCTTTATTTACATGTTATACTATTAATGTCAAAAAGAAAGAAGAAAAAATAAAAGAGGTAAACTATCCATAAAGGGGCTTGCCTATAATCACTATACTATGGTAAAAGCTAAAATAGTTAAATCACTAACTCACATCACAAATAACCACTTAAAATGAGGGGAATCAAAGGATAATGGGGATAACAAACCCTTCCCCTTTCATATGCACTCATAAATAAAAATTTTAAAATAATAAGAACAAGGTAAACAAAGTATGAAATGAGCAACTTATACAAACCATCATATGTATTTCTAGTGATCGTTTCCTTAAAGGTAAAGAATGAGGGTCATAGGTCTTTATAACCTAACCCATTTCTATTGTAAAAGGCTCACAAAACCATAAAAGAACAATAAAAACACAAATGAGTAACACAAGACAAAGTTGGTAGTATAACTATTGTGAGTAATGAAAAAGGGTTGTCCAAACCAACTAGTGGTCTGTACAAACAATGATCTATCTGCATAGCCTACTAAGATTGTTATAATCCAAAAATAAAAGTAAAATAAATAGAAGATGAAAAGGAGGGTATAATGATGAGTCCTCGGATGCCCTATACAACTTCTTTTTCCCTCAGAGGCATTTTGGTGTTAGAAATTCCTCTAAATGCAAAGGAATACAATGTAAAAAGTTATGCAACACTTAGTTTTACCTTAAATCTTCTAGGTGTGTATTGGGTATTTGTGTTTTATATGTAGGGAATTGATTTTAGTACAGTTTTGTTAGAGTATAAATCCTCTACCTCTCCCTTCAATGGAAGAGGTATATATAGAGGGGGAATGGTTACAACTAAGCTTAATGGCTTAGATTGCACCTTATTCTAGACCTTCTATAGATATGAATAAGTAAGATTCTAGAGATTAAAGTTTGAAATGTACCTATATAACCATAAGGATACCTGTATAGGCCTTGGGTTGACTATACAACCTCTTAAGGCTTGATGGATTGTTGTTACGAAAACTTCTAGCTTTTGGATTCTAGTGGATTGTTTGCATAGCCATCCAATGGTTTGCACACTGTACAACTAATAATTCCTCTCCCTAAAAAGCTTTCAAGGTTGGTTAAAAGGAATGTGGGTTTGATTTAAGGCCTTTTTTTTAAGCGTTTACTCCATTTTTATGCATTGTATCCCCTATCCTTTGAGGGGAAATTCAAATAGTTTTTCATCATCAGGCTTGCATCCTACGAACCTAAAATCTAATACTTATATATGCATACCTTAATCTAGGTCAGGCATGGTAAAATATGGCTTTGCATGGCTTAGATGTAAATGGTTTATGCCTACTTTTACATTACATGACCTAGATTGAGATTTTGCATGATGACCTACTCCTTTAATTTTGAATTTGCAACTTCTAAATATGCGTGCATAACTTAGATAAAGGTCGCACACACCCTTTAGCATTTCTCCCTTGGTCTTTAATAAATCCTCCTCCAAACTTTACATTTTCCTTTTCCAAGTCTTCACACTTGATTTATATGATTTCATCCTTATTAAATCTTAATTCCAAAAGCTAATTATCTTTAGTTATTATCTTTAAAGCCACTTTTGAACCATAATTTGCATCAAACCCATGTGCACATTTAAGAACACCAAAACCATGGATTAGTTCATGTTTTAAATCTAAACTAGAAAGAGAAGTAAATAAATTCAAGCTTTATTATGCTCAAAATATGTGTATATAATATACCTATCACCTAAGCTTAAAATTATAAGCTAATTTTAGACCTTTTGATTTTCTTGAAAAATTCACGAGTATATTAATGGAGATAAATTGAGTAATTTGAGCTTAGGATTAATTAAGATAGCAAAAAATTATAAGAATGCTTAGTATGTTAATGTTTTGCTTGAAATAAATTAAGAATTGTTGCGTCTCATAACTTTTAAATGATTATTTAATATATTAAATATTTAATGATGCCAAGATGGAAGTTGTACATTTTAGGTTTAATATGTGAACTAATTTATTTTGGGTACCTTTGATGATTAATCCTATGATTTATGATTTTGGATTTGTGTTTAAGTGTTAAATTTTATTTTGCTTTTAAGATAAGAAAAGTTCAAGTATGGGAAATTTAATGTGTAATATATACATTATTTTAGCTTAAATATCTTATATTTTTACTTTTTTTAATCTTAGTTTTAATGTTAGATTTATTGTTACTTTTATGTTTATAGATTTTAGGATGGAATTAAAAAAAAAAAGAAGATATTACAAATTATAGCAAGTGAAAATTCAAGAGATAGGATGAAAACTCAAAATTAGAAGTCCAAAGAAAGAGAAAATAAAAGAAAATAGTTTTGAAAAATTCACATGGCTTACCTCTCAGGGTGTAAGCTAAAGAACATGAATAATTATGATTTCTAGTATAAGTACATGGGTTAGGACTTAAGTTCCCTGACCATTCATGGCTTAGGACCTAAGCCATGAGATGTTTAAGATTTTCAAGAAGAATAAAGCAATCGCTATGACTTTTACACGACATGACTCCCAAGTCATGTAAGGCACATGAATAGTATTTTCTAGCTTTTTATTTTATATTCCTTTGAATTTCCTTTTATAAAAGCTCATGATTTCAACATATAAGAATATAAAGGGATACCTAGAGATAGTTTTCTTCAACATAAATACACTTGTATCTTTTATTAAGTACAAATTATTTTCTAGGGATTTAAGAAGTAGCTCATCAATAAGTTATCTTATGTATTAAATTTAACCCTTTATTATTTATGAAATTGTCTTGATTTAGTATTTGAGTGCTTAATTGCATAAGTACAAAGCTTTTATGCATGTTTATGATATCTTATGAAGTAATAAGAATGGAGGCAAGGTATTAGTTCATTAAATACTAATCCTAGGATCATGTGACTTAGAGATAAACATAATCTTAGGAGATTATTAAAATTGACCAAAGAACTTAATGAATTCTTTTAAAACTTTTGTTATACTTTTGTTATTATGAAAACATACACAATGTTATTAGAAATAATTCTAATATAGCTTGAGAGGGCATATTAGAGGATTTAGGACAATTGATCTTTAATAGTAGTTTAATAAATAATTAGGGATGATTCATTCTCATAATATATGAAATTGATGTAGTGAACCCTAATTCCCTAGATGTTTTTATCTTTCATAGACTTTGTCTTTGTATTTATTCAATAGTTCAATTTACATATTTTTCTTAGCATACAATCATTAAATCGATACACTAGATGATATTATGAACTAATAAACCTTGGTAATGGTTTCCTATCCTCATGGCGTTGACACTTCACTTTTCACTATATTACTTATCATGATTCATGCATTTGCAAATTCTATACTATATCTCATACTTGTATATATGTTTTTTATCTTCTTTTTCTTCACTTCGTTTATACCTTTATGTTGAGCTTTAAGGATTGCACAAGAGATAACATGCATCAACCTTTGATTTTTTTAGGTTGGCTTTCTTCTCTTATTTTGTCCACTCATTATTCTTCTTTAGTACCATCACATCTCCTACTTGCTTGACTAGAACTTCTCATCCTTCTTCCATAATGTTCTATAGGCAAATAGTTCCATTATCTCGAACAATCTCCATATGGTTCATTCAATGCTTATATAAAGAATGGAGGCATGTGGATGGATTAAGATTCTTCTTAGCTTTTCATTACAATAATCTTATAATAAAAGATTAAGCTTGATACCACTTACTATCTTAAAAATCCATAAAAGGGAATGAATATGGTTATGGTAAACTTTCACAGAGTTAAGAACTTAATAATTTAATCCAATAAGTTTAATAAAGTAGGAAAAGTTACATATAAAGAGTCATATAAGTTTGAAAAAAAGCTCAAGCCTACATCCTCTCCTATAATATCCGCATTAGAGAGTTCTATTAATAAGTTACTTATAGGTATAGCTTAAAACTTTTACAACTTAGTTCTACCTAAGAAAAATTAATACAATAAGGTTTATGCCACTTGTTAAGCCATTCATAAGATAGTTTTTGGATCCTACTTTAAGCCTTAACATATTCAATAAATACTAATACAACCTAAATTATGATCTTCACATAAATACAAATAATTCTTTAAGAATGCCACTATTTAATAAACACTCAAACAATACCTAATACATATAAAAAAAAAAAAAAACTTAATATGTTTGAAAGATTGAGGTTATAAATAAAGCACTTGACATATTTGTAAACTTAAATGAAATAATTAGCCACTTGTAAAAGATCAAATAGAATGGTCTTATATGGTATAAGATCTAAAAATTAGGCAGTAGACACATAATACTCTAACTTGGTAGGGTTGTAGCAATTTGACCCTTATTCCCCTTTAATAGGTATTGGCATGCGAATCACAAACATTGAGATCATGATGAGTCAAAATGGCCTTCCTACAGGCATTAGTCTTGTCCATGGTTATTCTTATCAATAGGCATTGAAATTCTTCCATGGTCATTAAATTATCAATAGCTTCTTCATGCTATTCTATAGGTAGTTAGAGCTACCGATAAACTTTCCTCTCAAAGGTTATTAAAATGCTCCTACAAAAGTTATTTACTCTTGAATAAGCTTTGGTAATCTTTAATGGATATTAAGCTACATAGACTCTGTAGTCTTATCTAAAAGAATTTTATGATTGTTAGAATACTTTTATAGTAGTTATTTATTCTTGAATAGGAATTGGTAGTCTCCAATAAGTGTTGAGCTTCACAAACTCTATAGTCTTATCTATAAGGATTTCTTTATAGTCATTACTCAATGTCAATAGTCATTGGTTAGTTTAATGGTTATTAAAAATTTCTATAACATTGAAATCCCTTACTCATCTAGATAGATTAGTGAGGGTATTTTTTGAAAATGTTTTCAACAAGTCATTTCTATAATCTAAGACTATTAAAATTTTAATAGGCATTGAATGGAATTCCATATCCATTATAAGCTTATCTTTAGTTTTCTTTAAGTTTACATTTACAACTTCCTTAGTCTCTTGAATACTTAAACATTCATATGTGATAAGGTCTTTTTAACTTCAATTTGAGCAGTTGAAAGTTTTGAAGTGGATACACTTATTTAATGTCCTTTGAATTTGAATTATAATGGAATTAAGGGACCTAGTATCAATATATAAGACATTAGCATAATTATTATAAAGCTTAATCATTGGTTGTTATCATCAAAACAAGAATTGGAACCCTAACGTTTAAAATGCTTTAAGATTAGCTTCTTAATTTTCTTGATGCATTTACTTAATTTGGTGGACCAAACCATCAAAAGGTATAATAATAAATAACCATTCCCTTAACTTCACTAGCTTCGATTATGTTAATTCTCTCATCAACATTTTAAACCACATAATTCAATCTCAAATTAGATTGAGATACTCAAGACATATTTTGAAAAGTTGATTGAATCTTAATATCATACTACACGGATAGATGATCTACCTTAGCAAAAAGATTAAGATCACCATGAATAACTTCAATTTCCTTATTCAAGCTCCATATCCATATTAGTACCTATGATCCAAGGTTTCTTCATTAGGGAAATCTTTCATCAAGATATTAGCCTTTTGTAACTCATCCTTCAAATTACCAATTTTTCTTGGGAACTTAATAGGGATAATGGATATATTGGACCTCATATATATAAGCAACTTACAAATTATAATAGAATTTAATTTGGCATTTATGTAAAATGCCTAAATATGATTAGTCAAACATAATGGAGGTGGTTCAAGGGTTATTATTATAAATTTTTACTCCACTAAATCCTCATCAAAATGAAGACTTATAACAAAACCGTCAACAGTTGAGTTTTTCCCATGTGTGGCTAAACATTCTAGAAATAATATACATATGATGCTGACTTCAGCCACTTCATTTTCTTTTGATGAATTAGGTTTCTCTACCTTAAAAGTTCCTTTACCTTAACATCGTTAGTTTTTTTAAGCACTAAAATCTTTATAGAATTGCTTTAATGTGAATGATTTTAACATCATAAGACTTAAGTTTACCATAAGTCCTGTAGACCTTCTTTAGTAACTTAAAATGCTCTTTTTCTTATCTATCCAAAAGGAACTTAATTTCTTCTTCATACTTACCTGACATGCACCTCAAATTCTTTATTTCTTATAGCTTGAGTTTCATCTAGTTTGGCCTTCAATTATTATTTTTATCTTAAAACTACCTTTTTTAAAAAAAATTAGTAAAATTTGTTGAGATGGTTGACCAAAAGTGTGAGAGTCAAAAACATCCTTATCAGGATAATGATAAACTTCTCCCCCTCCCCTATTTTTTTTATATCTTCATTTGGTTTAGGGAAAATGTTTTCATTGGTTGATCATTTTCCACCCTTCTAACATTGCTCTAATCTAGTTAGTTTGCTTATGCACTTTGCCTTTTATATAAATAATTAGTTCGACCTACCTTACTAGTATGCATATTTATATTAGCTTAAACTCTGTCTAGCAAGTTGGACACATCAATGATAGTGACTTAGGGTATGATTAAAAGTGTTTGTATTGGTTGACATTAGAGTTTCAATCTCTTTTGTCTCATTTGCCATTGGATTTTATCTTTCTACTTTGAATGAAATTGACTAAACCATTAGAATAACTACATTCGAAAAGGGCTGAAATTTGACTAAAGCTTTATTTTTCTTTTAAAAGCCAACCTTCTCTCATCAATGGCCTTTTGGACAATATTTCTAAAAGTCTATACAGTTATTGGTATAATGTCTCTAGATGTTGATATATTTGCAATAGTTTTTCCTTTTATGTTCCTCTATCAGAGGAATTATATGACCATCTAACAGCTTGAATTGTTCATCCTTAATAAGGCACTCAGATGTATCATCAACCTTTATAAGATTGAAAGAGCACTCCCTAACTAGTTGATTGATTTTCATTTTGTTGGCCTTGTACTTCTTTTAAGACCAAGGCTTAACCAACATTGGACATTCATACATTTTTTCATAGATAAGCTCTATAATATTCACTTTCTTATCTAAAAATGTGAACTTTCATCATATTCAACTATTATAACATAACTTCGTAATAAGTACCCTTAGATGAATCTTTCTTCTACTTTACTTTTTTGCAATAACTTCTCATAACTAGAAGCTTCAACACTATGCTAGTATAAATTTTAAGATATATCTCCTTCAAAATTCATTTTTTTTTACTTCAAAATGCAAGCCATGTAGAGTGAGAATACATACTATACCTTAAGTATTTTTGTAAGATATAAGGTCCAAACATTTCTAAACCTTAGAATAATTTTTTTGGCCAATTCTCTAGCTAGCTATCTAGCTTAGGTGTGATTAGCCAAAGTAATAAATAGAGAGGCCTTACAAAACTCACTATGTAACTCTTCCTTATAGACTTCCAGTTTATAATATACCTAAGCAGATGTTTTTTATTCAAAGTAAAGGTAATTTCAATGAGCATATTACTAAATAACCATAATTTTCAAAAGTCCTCGATAGAAACTTCTCCACATGTGATGAAAAAAAAAAAAAAGAGCAATATTTTTTATATTTGATTTATTAACTTTTCTAAAAAAATAAAGTGAACTATGAAATATTATAACCCGTTAAAAATGGATATAACTTATCAACCCACTTAGGATAAGGCACTGAGTAGCATGATTTGGAAGTTGTTTCATGTTGATCCTCATTTTTGGTTGGGCATCTATTAGGTAACATTGCTTTGGATGGGTTGGCTTATACTTATACCTGTATTAAGGGTTGGCTAATCCTTCAACTATTAGACTTGTTAAGAGAATAATATAACCAATCATACCATAAGTAAACATCATATATTACCATCCTCTATTGGTGGAGTAGGAACTTGAGACTAGTAATAATATCGGTGAGGCTGGTGATATGTTAGTTGAGTAGCTAATTAAGAATGATTAGAAATTGCCTCAAGATTACTTGATTAAGATTTGGAGCATCCAGTGAGTAAGGATGGATTTGGGGGCAAGATAAAATCCAGACCATCCTTGAATCTTTAAACATATTATTCCTCCCATTACCGCTGCTTTGATTAGAAATATCCTATTGTAAATAACAACATGTCTACTTTTGGTCAAAGTGGTGAGTTGATTATTATATAAGTTCATTTAATCCAATCCCAGTCGAATATCCTTGTAGGTTTGTTTTCATCTAACTCTTCATGCAAGACCTTCTACTACCTAATCTCTATTGCCATGCATTGTATCCCATTGAGACTGTTAAAAATGTTTAGTCTTCAAATAATTAAGGAATTACTCTAAGAGTAATTAATATTACAAGTAGTTTGGATGTCAAATATTATCTATAACTTTAAAGTCTTAGACAATATATAAGAATAGATATATAGGCAATATGGGCGTCGTCAATCCTCTTAATAAAGTTGATTAAAATTGGTGGATATTTAAGTGGAAACCATCAATCCATCATAGTATATAGGTTAAACCATCAACTAATAAAAAAATAAAAAAAAGATTGTATAAGTTAATTTGTACATTGACAATGTGCATAAAGAGAAAAAATAGAAAATAATAATGAAAGCCCTTATATAAGGGTTGAGTACAAGAATCCTAATTTTGGTGTTATATCAAGAATGTATATAGAAATTCTAAACTAATTAGAAATACAAAAATACATAGAGTTGAAACTTAAATATTATTTACTTGAAACTTTATGTATTTGTGTTTGTGTATAAGAATATTTACAATTTTGGTGTTATATCAATCTTTATTGAAATTGTTATTAGTGCTTAGTTTGAAATTTAAAGAATATATGCTAATGGACAATATTTTAATTGATTTGAGTAAGAATATAGTAGGTTTTAGATTATAAATATTATATAGTTTTAGTGGATGACATTGAGTTCTATGATCCACAAACTACCATATAAAACAAATAGGTTATATGTATCATGTTCATATAACATGTTTAAATTTTGTACCATATTAGGGTTGAGATATCTACATGACTAACAAAAAGATCATATTTGCATTAATCATAATCATGTCACCTGAATAGATTAATACGATATGAACATAACCATTCAATCCATTTTGATACCCCTAACTTTTAGTGAAAGCTTACAATTCTTTGATGAGAAGTCAATGAATAAATAGTCCCTATGTAGAAAAATGGATGAATTTTCAAACTATCAAGTAAGGTGCATGTTAGTCGGCTTGATCAGTTTCAATTTATTATTCACTAAAATCAAATTAACTAAATCTTAAATTTATATAAAAAAAAACTAAACTAAAATAAATTTTTTCGTGAACCAAATTAAATTTAGTTTAGTTTAGTTGGTTTGATTCAATTTAAACCAAATTTTTTTAAAAAATATTTTTTAGATGTTTCTTAATAGTAATTATATTATTTTAATTATTTATAAGTATGAAACTTATTATATATCAATTATATACGTATAAATGGAGTTTATTTTTAAATTATTTTTAAGTGCAAAACTATATTATATCATTTTTTAAGAACAAAATTCTTGCTTGGGCTCCATTTGTTTGTGGAAAATATTGTGCAGGAAAACATTTTTTGTTTTTTACTATGTTTGGTGCATTTATGAAAATCAATCAACAAAAAATATTTTCATAGTTAAAGGAAAAACAAAGTCATTTTTAGGAAAATGGCTTCCCATTTTGAAAATAAGAAGTTATTTTTCAAACTTTCACAAACTCATTCAAATGAAAAATCGTGGATCAACTTCTTAGAGCTTGAAAGCATTACTACATGGTATCAACTCTGTTAAGCCTTCCTTAACAAATACTTTCCTCCATCTAAGATGGCAAGGCTTCATAATGAAATCACAATGTTTAGCCAACAAGATGGGAAAGATTCAAAGATCTTTGAGTATATGTCCAAACCATAAATTTTCTAACTGGTCTATTTAATGGAAGATTGGCTCATAGAGTAGTGGTAGAAATTTTTTTTTTGTAATTAACCCAATTCAATACCATGAAATAGTGATAATGATTTAGAAAAGATGAGTTTAACAGATACTTTGAATTTCAAACATTGCATACTTTTCCTTCAATATTCAAAAAATTGAAAAAGTCATGGGTGCAAAAACCTTATAGCAATTACGATTTTGAAAGAACACCAATTGACTAGATAACCTATAAAGCATGACCGCGAAGTGATTGTCTCAATTACGATATTCAAGTCAGTTTGGAAAATGAAGTAAAAACATAAATTTTTGCAGTTATACTTTGAGTGAATGATCAAATTAATGTTTAGATGATTGATTTATGCATATGAATTAGCCAATCTCATCTCACATAGTCAATCAAATCATCAAGAATAATAACGTACATATAACAAACATAAATCAATCACCAATCAATGCAATATTTGAAACCATTTCAACTTAGGGAGATCCCATCTACCATCCTCAGTTCCCTGTTAATGAAGTTCAATCTTTCCTTGTTAAGGGGTTTTATGAAGATATCAACTAATTGGTTTGTTATATTAATGAATTCTAATACAACATCACCATTTTGTACATGGTCTCTCAAGAAATGATACCTAATATTTATATGTTTACTTGTTGAATGTTGGATGGGATTCTTTAAGAGATTAATGGCACTTACATTGTCACATTTGATAGGAAGTGATCAAGCACTTTGCCATAGTCCTTGAGTTGTTGCTACATCCACAGGACTTGTGTGCAATAATAAGCTGCCACCGCATATTTTGCTTTGATGGTGGACAAGGTAACAAATACTTGTTTCTTACTAAACCAAGAAATTAAGCACTCACTAATGAATTAACAAGTTTTAAAAGTGCTTTTTCTATCTAATAACCTACTTTCATAATTCGCTACTGAATAAGCTATAATGTTAAATAATGTCCTATGATACCCCAATTCAAAATGCAACATACCATGCAAAATATTTCAAAATCCTCTTAATCATAAGTAAATGAGATTTTTTTAGGGCAAAATTGAAATCTAGCCTAAAGACACACAACACATAATATCAGGTCTAGAAGTAGTAAGATAAAGAAGTTAGCTAACAATACATCTATATCTTTTTTTTCATCAATTGCCTTATCTAATTCATCCTTGTCAAAGCTTTATGGTTGAGCTCACTAGTGTCTTGGCACTTTTGCAACCATCCATATCAAACTTCTTGAGAGTCTCCTAAGTGTATTTGGATTGGTTAATGAAGATCCCCTTTTTATGTTGATTGATTTGAAGATCAAGGAAAAATTTAAGCTCCCCATCATGCTCATTTTAAACTCCCTAATATACACTTAGCAAAATCTTAACAAAGAGATTCATTAGTAGCACCAAACATAATGTCATCAATATAAATTTGAATAATGAATGTCACACTCTTATGCTTTTTTACAAGAAGGGTTATGTCAACCTTGCCTTTTTCAAAATCATTTTTCAAAAGAAATGCACTAGGTCTTTCATATTAAGCTCTAAGATCTTGTTTTAGACCATACAAGACTTTGGCTAATTTGAAAATATGAATAGAAAACTCATAATGCTCAAATTCAAAATATTATTTAGTAAAAACATCCTGCTTAATGAAACCATTCAAGAATGCATTTTTAACATACATTTGAAATAATTTAAAATTCATGTAGTAAACAAATGCAAAAAGATTGCTAATAGCTTCTAATTTTGCTATGAGGGCAAACGTTTCATCATAATCTATGCCTTCTTCTTAGTTGTACCCCTTGGCAACCAGTTTAGCTTTATTTCTTATGATGGAACCTTGCTCATCGAACTTGTTTCTATAAACCCACTTATAACCAATACCAAATGGTCTTTGGGTCTAGGAATAAGTTCCCAAACTCCATTTCTCTCAAATTAATTGTGTTCCTCTTGCATAACAATCATCCATCATTCATTATTAAGATATAGTACTTACACCTGTTGAGGTTTCCCCAATGATAAGCTCCTTTGGATGATTCTTAGGATACCTCTATTCCTTGGGTAGCTTTTAAACTTGGTCCTTTTACTGTTGAGGTTGAGCTTTAAGTTTTTATTAGTGCTCTCCAACTTTATCCTCCTTTGAGTTGGATTTGATTTCAAGCTTTTCAAACTCACCTATAAGATCATCAACAAGAGAACCTTTTTTAACATTAAGTTTACTAAATTCATCAAAAACAATGTTCATAAACTTTTCAACAACTATCAACTATGGACTTTTTATTAAAGACTCTATAAGTCATTGCTTATGGTGGAATAGTATAAAAAGATGTTTTCAACCATTTTGGAGGCACATAACCCAAGGTTGTCTTTGGTGTTCAATATGTAGCATTTGCACCTAAAAACTTTGAGGTATGAGATTTTAGGCTTCCTTCCATTCTGCAACTCATAAGAGGTTTTGCTCAAAATAGGTCTTTTGAAACATAAGGTATTGATGGCTTCAGCCTAAAGTAGTTAGGAAGAAAACACTCAATAGGCATAGTCCTAGCATCTCTATCAATGTTTTATTTTTCCTCTCTACAACACCATTTCGTTATGGTGTTCTAAGAGTTGAAAAATTATGTGAAATACCATTTTCTAAACAATAGTTTTCAAACTTCTCATTTTGAAATTCTTTTCTATAATCACTTCTAATGCTAGAAATAAAATAACCTTTTTCATGTTCAATTGTTTTAGCAAAATTTTTGAAGGTATCAAAAGCATCACTCTTATGAGTTAAGAAACTAACCCAAGTGAACCTAGAGTAGTCACCCACAAGCACATATACATAATGTTTTCCACCAAAACTAGAATTTCTAGTAACTCCAATTAAGTCCATGTGAATTAGTTGAAGAGGTCTAGATATACTTAGAACATTCTTTGATTTGAATGAAGATTAATGTTGACAAGGTCCACATGTCTTATCCTTAGTGAATTTTATCTTGAAAGTCCATCCACTAACTCACCTTTCTAGAGGCTTTAAAGGAGTTCCATGCTTGCATTCTTAAGCCTTCAATGCCAAAGCCATGATTCATTGCTAAGGGAGATAATACACTTGAAAGATTAGTTAGATAAATTGTCTAAGTCAATTATAAAGGTAATGTCTTCCCTTTCACCCTTGAAGACTACATTATCATCTACAAAGAAGTGATAAGGCAATTTTTAGAGTCAAAGATGACTTTATTACCCTTATCATATAGTTAACTTACATAATAAATTATGTTTTAACCTATTAACTAAAAGAAAATTGTCAACTAGAGGGCAACCATGCTTTCCAATTACACCAATATCAATTACCCTACCTTTCACATTGTTTCCAAAGGTGACATTTATACCTTACTTCTCCTCGATGGATGTGAAAAATCTTAACATTTTTGTCATTTGTTTTGAGCATTCATTATCCACATGCCATGTATTCTCATTCAATATGGATTGAATGCATTCCTATAAGAAGAAAAGAAATTTATCTTTATTTAGGTACCCAAGTATACTTGGTACTAAGGATTAGCCTTAAAATGATCCTCAAGCTTAAGATGAGCCTTTTTAATGCAGCAAAACACATTAATATGCCTAAATCTCATGCAATAGTGGCATTGAATTTTAGACTTATTAGTCATCTTCTTTCTTACCATTTTAGTGTGAGTAGGGGGTTTCTCATAATATTCTCAAATGCATGCGTGCATGAGCAAACGTGATGATGAATTTATGGGTTTTTTTATACATGCCTCTTTTATGATTTACTCTTTGAGGCTTAACTCTAGAGCTTTGAAAGGCCTTCCCATTATTATTTTAGATGAAAGGTTTAGCATTAGTTTTACCCTCTTGTCATACCTCTATGCTAGAGGTTTAGGGTGTATAAGCCTTAACAAAGATGGGAGGAGAAAATATGGATGTTGAATCACCATCAAAGCCTAGGCCATGTCATATAATGGGTGGTCTTTATGATATAATTAATTCCAAAGCTTTGCCTTTCCCCTTGTGAAATTTATAAATGAAATTTCTTAATTCTATAACCTTCAATTTTAAAGAATAATTTCTTTACTTAAGGAATCAAGTGAGGAAGTTTTTGAAGAAATTTGTTCTAGAGATTTCTTGAGAACATCATTAGATGTTCTTAAGTTCATAATAAGATTAAATAAACTTTTGAAATCCTCCTCAAGTTTTAAACATCAAATTCATTTTAGACTGATATTTCTCATTTTTTAAGGTCATAGCTTCAATGAGCTCATCATCCTCATCATTAATGTTATTATCATCACAAGATAGAAAAGAAAAACTAACCTCATAAGATTAGTCCTCAAGCGACATGAAATATGGATTGCTACTTCATTTTCTTCTTCATCCTTGCTTAAGTCCTTATCCTAATTTGACTTGAAGCCTTTTCTTTTCTCTTTGTTCTACTACTTCTTCTTATTAAGCTTGGAAAATTAGACTTGGATATGCCCTACTTGCCACACTTATAGCCAGTCACATCATTCTAATTTTCCTTGTTAAAGTTGAAGTTTGATGATATTTTATTAAGCTCATCCTCTTTTTCCTTTTCTTCATCAACTCCTTAGTCCTTTTAGATAACATGGCAAGCTCTTTATCTTTTTTTATCACTTTCATATAAATCATTAATGTCTATTTCATTTTCATGCTCTTTTGATGTGCTTTTAAGAGCAAGTGCTTTACTATCCTTTTTTTTTTCTTTATTCCTCTTCAGCTCTTCATCTTTATTGAGTGCCATCTCATATGTAAGTATTTTGCTAATAAGGACATTAGTTGGAATCTTACCAATGTCTTCATTGGCTTTTTCTATACCAACCACTCTTTCTTAAAATTCTCCAATGGAAAAGCTCTAAGGATTTTATGGTTGATGTCTACTAAGGCTACATGTCTTCCAAGCTTTTTCATATTATCTATTATGGCTAAAAGCCTATTAGTCATGTTGATTATGCTGTCATTTAGCTTCATCATGAAAAGCTCACACTTGGCCACATATATTTGTATTTTCATAATTTAACTTGTATTATTCCTTTATGGTAATTCTTTAAGGCCTTTCATATACCAGATGCACTTTGACAAAGTCGAACTCTTTCATATTCTTCTATTGAGATATCACTTAGAAGAATTTTCATTGCCCTCTTATTTTTGCCATTTGTTCTTCTTTGTGTTTGAACCTATTCTTTTCTTAAAATAGGCTCTATAATGCCATCTACCATTTTGGTGAGTGGCTTTCATTCTTTAACAACACTATCCCATACATCAACAAAATCACTATCAAGGTATACCTTATTGTATATTTCTAATGGGCATTATTGGTTCCATCGAAATGTAGTTTAAGGTAAGAATAGATCCTTTCATTGCCAAGATCTTTACTTAAACAATTAAGCCCTCAAGAATGAGTTTTAGATCTGATACCACTTATTAGCCCTTATGCATCATGAAAGGGGTTGAATTAGTGGTAAATTTAAAATTTTAAGTAGATGGGAAATAAAAATTAAGAACGGAGAGAAGAACGAAGATCGAGACATAAAGGTTTTATAATAGTTAATTAACCCTATAAACACTTCCTAATTATCTAATTGGGTATTCACTATCACCCAAACTATACAAAAAGGTTTTACAAGCTCCCCCACTAACTTAGTGTTTAGACTCACACTCAACCCAAGTATAACTTCTATTTAAAGGCAACACATAACTTTATAAGAGCTTTTTCCTAACTAGGCTCACTCTTAACCTTTAATTATCAGTGTTTAGGCTCATAATAAACCTTTATAAGTGCTTTCAAAGCAATCTAACTAACAAAGTATGAAGAAATTAAAGATGAAGGCATTGAGAATTCAATTTATAAAAGTTTGGCCATATTAAAGAATATTCTCTTACATTGAAGGTCCTTTGGTAGAGTACTTTTATATTTTAACCACTAAAGAGCCGCTATAAATAACCTAAGTCTAAAACTCTAAATTTATTACAGTAAATTCTACATTTAATGCTTGTTAGATGAATTTCACACCCAAGATGCCTTAATTGTAATCTTAATTCACATTTAATGATTATGTTGTTTCTTTTGTGGTCGTGATCTTTGAATGTGTTTAACAACTAGTTAACACGTGGCTTCCTTTATTTGGTTTCTTGAGGTAGTTGTTGTAAGGCTCTAAAGTTTTATGGTTTTAGAGCCTTTGGCTATATGGTCATGGTATTCAAACTTGTTAAACAACAAGTTGTGAGTGCATTGATTTTACAGTTGCTCAAATAAGTGGAATCTTACTTGTGGACTCCTAACCTTTAATTGACCATCGAGGGTTTGATATGATGGAGGTCGTACATTGGTACAACCCTAAGTCATGGTGCATATTTAAGATCATCGAAGGACCCTTTAAGAAGATCTTTTGAGTTTTGGAGCCTTTATAGAGAATTAGATGGTTAACGAGGGACCAAAGTGGGGTAATACTTTGTTATTATCCTAAAATCTAAATGGAGTTGCCACTTGACTTTTTTTGGGTGAGGATGGATTCTAAGCCCAATAGGTCAACTATAAGGCTCGATCCATCTTCACCCCATCAGAGATCGAATTTTGAAATTATGGCATGGAGAAGAGGTTAAACACCCTCAAATCGCCTAAATTTAGAGATCTAGCCTTTAAGTATCTTTACTTCACAATTACAATTTTAGCCATATTATTAATTAGTCCATTTAAAATGAGCCTAAAACATTAATCTAGCGCATCTCAAATAATTCATATCATTATTCCATTACAAGCATTCACAATGAGAAGGGGGTACACATATGCTAGCAAATGAGGTTTAGCATGTATTGGTGTGTGTGTGTGTGTGTGCATATATATATATATATATATATATATATATATATATATATATATATATATATATATATATATATATATATATATATATAAAGAGATACAAAAAAGACAAAATGTAAAAAAAAACATACAAATAAAAAA
>CATIWR010504467.1:0-19455 GCA_949677035.1 Omphalea diandra | reverse complement strand
ATCAAGTAAATGTTTGATTGTGTGTAGGATGGATAAAACCTTTATGCATATGTATTTTGAACATGAATGATATGAGTTATGTAAATGAATATGGCTGTTACAGTTATTGGTATCAGAGCTAAGATGAATTGGTCATTACAGGTTAAGCCAAAAGATTATATTCTTATTTCTAAAGATATAATTGAAATTCAATCTCCTTTTTACATGATGTAAAATTACCACCATTAGATGATTGTTCTAATGCTAAAATAATAAGTCCCATATATGATAATGTATTAGTTGTAAATAAAGATGATGATGTTCGAGAACAAAACAAAATAAAAAGAGAGAGAGAGATAGTGTGCATAAGAGTAATAAAGAAATAATTATTATGCAGTAAAAGGAGAGTTGTGAGAAAACTCAACGAGAGGTGCAAGCAAATAGAGGAAAAAAGAGAGGGAATAGTAGATGCACATAAAAAAAAAAAAAAAAGAGAGAGAGAGAGAGAGAGAGAGAGATGGATGCAAAAGGAGAGGGTATGCAAAAGAAAGCCCTTATATTAAAAGAGACTTGTGAGATTGAAACCAATTCTTCCAATATCACAACCATGTTTTTGTTCAAAGGGATGTATTACACTACTAAGGAAATTAACAATCTTCTGTATAGTGCTTTTATGTCTCTTTTACAAGGTTATGAAGAATGGTTTTCAATGGAAGTGCCTAGCAAGTAAGGTAACATAACTCATTCTACTTTTGATCATGGTGCTAAATTGAAGAGTGAGGTTGAAAATTTATGGAAAAATGAGTTTTCTAGTCTTTGTTTAGACATTTGTTCTTGTTTTATTTGTTCTAAGTTTGATTATCCCTCCTTTAATTATTATTTTTGTATTTTTAGCTTGTTTTCTTCCTTTACTTCATGTTTTAGCAATTATTTTTGTTTAAAATGTGTTAGTTCTTTCTTTTGCATTCCTTATTCTTTATCAAATCATTTTTCATGTTTTCCTTCTTATTTTCATTGTTACTTTTGTATAAATAGGTCTTTTAATTCTTGTTTTAATGTTTTAGCAAATTTTTTATGTAAAACGTTTTCTTTATTCTTCTTCTAAACATTTTTCAAATCCTTATTTTCCTATTTGCTTTAAATGTTTGTTTCCTTTTAAATTCTATTTTAGTTTGTCTTATTCTGCTTCTAAAAGTTTGACTTCATGTAATTCTTATTTTATAAGTCTTATTTTTCATTCTAAAAGTATGTTCTTTTTAAAAGACTTTAGTTCTTGTTTTTTAAAATTCTACCTTTTTAATCATTTTTTCCCTTGTTATGATGTTTCTAAACTTTCATTTAATTCTTCTTTATACCTTAGACATTGGCTAGGTAGGAAATATTCTTTTGATTTCAAGGATTCATTTAATTCTTATATTTCTAATTATTTTTCTTATTCTTTAAGTTCTAGTTCTTTTATAAAATCTAGATTTTTTTTGTCTAGTAATTTTGTTAAAAATAAAATTAGTGCTTTAGTGTTTATCCACTCTCAGTTTTCAATTTGTTCTTTTAATTTCATTTTACAATCTTTTCCTTTTTCTTTGGTTTGAACTAACCTTATTTTAGTTTTTATGCTATCAGTCTTTGATCTAGGTGGAAAGGCTTGATTCATTACAAGGAAATTTCACTTAGGATTCTTTATTTGGTATTAGACTTCTGTTTGGATTTTTGTTTTCTTTCGTCTAGATTCGAGGATGAATCTTTCAAAAGAAGGAGGGAATGATGTGAACAAGCCCAATAGGTCATTGGATTCATGGATGGTGCATGGTCAAAGCTAAAGTCAACATTGGAGATTGTACTTTCAGTAGATGGATTTAGTGGATCATTCTCAAGCCCAAAACAAAGTCCATTTGGATGTAATTTTAGTTATGGATACTTTCTATGGGCCCATGCTGACAAGCCCAACAAGTTGATAAAAAGTTCAAATTTTCATGTTAGGATAAGACATGTGACAAGATGTCTTGTCTTAACTGCAAACATATTTCAAAACATGTTCCAACAATATGGGAACTTATGCCTCAAGCCAAATCAAGATCAAAATATGCATCAATCAATATTTTACATTTGGCATCAAATATTTCTAAGATCTTCCAAGATTTTCAAGATTCTACGAGATTTTTTCAAGATTTTCAAGATTCTTTAAGGTTTTCAAGATTTGCAAGAACTCTTTAAGATTGCTTACTATTGGCTGAATATGAAGTCATTATGTTCTTAGGATTATCTTTATTAGTCTTTCATTATTTTAGGTAACCTTAAGAGATTTTCATTAGATATTACCTTGTAAAGGTGGAATGCCTCTTTAGCCAATCACAAGGCATTCTTTCTTCCTTATTTCATTAGGAAACATTTGTTTAGCATGTTTTTTGGTGGCCAAACTCTTTATGGCCGAATTAACACTTAGCTTTTGGGGTTTTATTCTCTTTTCTCCTTTATTAGCTAGGTTATTTTATAAGGCTATATATAACCCTCCATTCAAACATGATTAAAAAAAAGTTGAATGAATTATCCTTTTGGCTATAAGCTTTTGAGATACATATCCCTTATTAAGTTCTTAAAAGGACTTTGTGAGATTTTTGAGTGAGCTTAATGATTTCACAAACTCGTTTAATATAAATCTTAAATTACTTAGTTAATTTAAGATTAGGATTAACAAATCTTTGAATCATTATAATTTAGGTTTCTAGAAACAAGTTTTCTAGGGATCTAGTTGGGATTTGAAGATCAAATCTTTTTGTTTGATTATTGAATAGATTTAGGACTTATGCTAAGCATATGGGTAAGGAATCTAATTGAACCTTGTTCGTATCATTTGGTATCAGAGCCAATCAAGTAAGTTATCCTTTAAATTCATTATTTTTGTTGTTCTTTTTGTTTTTGCATCAATTCAAGTTCTATCTCTTCCATTGAACTCAAATTCTATTAGTTTTTGTTCCTTCTTATCCCATTCTATTTTCTTTATTTTTTCTTCCATCAAATTAGTTTGCCTTATCATATTTAATCATTCTTTTGTAATAGAGTTCAATTATAGTTTGTTTCCATCAAGAAAATTACAAAAAAAAAAAATCCTATATTGCAATTAGCACTTTATCATTATCAATTCAGTTTCATCTTGTTCATTGTGTTCCATTCTATTTTTCTTTGATTTCTATCATTAAATTAGTGTGTTTTATCAGCCAAAAATGTTCATGCATCATCATAATCTAATTAGAAACATATTTCTTTTCAAAATTTCCTTAAAATAAGGAAAATTGTGATTGGAGAATTCTAGCACCAATTTGGTTCTACTTGTCCAATTGAGTTCCAATTTATTTGTTTTCACTTTCAATAATTAAATTAGCTTGATTCATTATCACATATCAAATTTCATTAAAAAAATTCTAAAAAAAATCACATACTTTTGCAAAATTTTGTTAAATTAAGGAACTTTGCAAAATAAGTTTGTTTCTTTATTCTAGTTGGATTTCTTTGTTTCTTTCAATTAAAATTTTTTTTCTTTGTGGATTAACCTTTCTTATGTCCTTAATTGCATAATTAAAGTGTTTAATTCAAGAAATCCCATGAAATTTGGAAGTTTGCCAAAATTTCCTTAAATTAAGGAAACTTGATTTTTACCTTATTTCTTGCAATTTATTCATTGTTTCTGATTCCAATTCATTTATTTTTATGTATAATCACTTTTTTAGTGTTTCTTAAGTGTCTAGGGCTGAACCACATCATTCAAATTTAAGGGGAAGGTGAAATTATGAATTTGTCTATAATCTTACTCCATTTGGCTTCTACTTATTTTTGCATTATTTTTGAGTTATTCTTTGCAGTTCTTTCAATTTCAATTCTATTTTAAGCTTCTAAGATTAAAACAAGTTCAAAAAAAAAAAGGTCTCCACAAAAGCGAATAACCATTTACGCACAAATGAGCAAGGAATTGTGCGAGTTAACCCATAGTGATGTGAAAATGAATTGTATGTATTTTTTGCATGAGAATGGCGATTTAAACCTCGAACAACATAATTACATCAATAAAAGCAAAGAAAGAGAAAGTTTGGTTAAGTAATCATTTAAGCAAAAGTAAGTAGGGAATTACATGAGCTACCCAATGAACATATGAAAATGAAATGTATGTGTTTTTTGGTTTAAAATTGCTATTTAAGACTCATATAGTATCATCGCATCAATTAAAGCAAAAGAAAGCGAAAATTGGCATAAGTAACCTTTTAAGCAAAAGTGAGTAAGGAATTGCACGAGTTACTCCACAAAGATGTGAAAACAAAGTGTATGCATTTTTTGCATTAAAATTTCTATTTAAACCTCGGACAACATCATCACATTGATAAAAGAAAAAGAAAATGAAAGTTTACGTGAGTAACCATTTAAGCAAAAGTGAGCAAGGAATCGCACAAGTTACCCCACAACGATATGAAAATGAGGTGTACATGTTTGTTGCATAAGAATTGTTATTTAAACCTTGAATAACATTATCACATCAATAAAAGCAAAAGAAAGCAGAAGCTCGCATGAGTAATCATTTAAGCATAAGCAAATAAGGAATTGCACGTCCTACCCAACAAACATGTGAAAATGAAATGTATGTGTTTTCTCCTTTAAAGTTACTATTTAAGCCTCAGATAACTTTATCGTAACAATAAAAGCAAAAGAAAGCAAAAATTTCTTCGAGTAAGCATTTAAACAAAAGTGAGTAAGGAATTACACTAGTAACCCAACAAACATGTGAAAACAAAGTGTTTTTTTGCTTTAAAATTCCTATTTAAACCTTGGATAACATCAATACATCAATAAAAGCAATAGAAAGTGAAAGTTTGCACGAGTAACCATTTAAGCAAAAGTGAGTAAGGAATTATTATAGTTACCCCACAAAGATGTGAAAATAAAGTGTATCTGTTTTTTTTTTTATTTTTTGCATTATAATTGCTTTTTTAAACCTTGTATAACATCATCATATCAATAAAAGCAAAAGAAAGTGAAAGTTTGCATGAGTAACCATTTATGCAAAAGTGAGTAAGTAATTGCAAATGTTTCCCAACAAATATGTGAAAATGAAGTGCATGTGCCTTTTGCTTTAGAATTCCTATTTAAACCTCGGATAACATCAACACATCAATAAAAGCAAAAGAAAAAGGAAGTTTGCATGAGTAACCATTTAAGCAAAAGTGAGTAGGGAATTGAACGGGTTGTCCCTTAAAGATGTGAAAACAAAGTGTATGTGTTTTTTGCATTAGAATTGTTTTTCAAACCAAGGATAACATCATCACATCAATAGAAGAAAAGGAAAGAGGAAGTTTGCTCGAGTAACCATTTAAGCAAAAGCATGTAAGGATGAGCCATCAAACAAACGTATAAAAATGAAATAAATATGTTTTTTGCTTTAGAATTGTTATTTGAGCCTATCATTGCATCAATAAAATGCAAAAGAAAATAAAAGTTTTCATGATTAATCATTTAAACAAAAGTATGAAATTACACGAGTTACCCGATAAACATGTGAAAATGAAGTGTTTGTGTTTTTTGTATTAGAATTGTTATTTAAACCACAAATAACATCATCACATCAATAAAAACAAAAGAAAACAGATGTTTGCATGAGCTAACCCACAAAGAGGTGAAAATGAAGTGTATGTATTTCCCCATTAGAATTTCTATTTAAACCTTAGATAACATCACATCAATAAAAGCATATGAAAGCAAAAGTTTACATGAGTAAACATTTAAGGAAAAGTGAGCAAGGAATTACACGAGTCACCACACAAAGATGTGAAAATGAAGTGTATGTTTTTTTTTATGTTAGAATTATTTTTTAAACCTCGGATAACATCATCAGATCAATAAAGAAAAAGAAAGAGGAAGTTTGCTTGAGTAACCATTTAAGCAAAAGGAAGTAAAGAATTGAATGAGCTACCCAACAAACAAGTGAAAATGAAATATATGTGATTTTTACTATTTAAGCTCAAATAACATCATTGCATCAATAAAAGCAAAAGAAAATAGAATTTTGCATGAGTAACAATATAAGCAAAAGTGATATGAACCAAGTTAGGGGCAAGCTCAACGTTACAAAGAATGAAAGGGACTAGCAAGTAGATATCCTTCACAAGGAGGAAGGCATCACAAATGCTTCAAAACCTACCATATTTGGAGTTTCCATATTTGAACTTGTCATATTTGGAGCTAACATATTTGGAATTGCCATATTTAAACCTACCATATTTGGAATTGCCATATTTAAACCTACCATATTTGGAACTGCCATATTTGAACTTGCCTTGTTTGAACTTATCATATTTGGAGTTGCCATATTTGGAACTGTCATATTTGAACCTGCCTTATTTAGACTTACCTTATTTGGACAATCTTCTTCATAAGGGCAAAATGGCCATTTTTATGCGTCCATTTCATATATGGATCCTCAAAATGAAATCAGGAAATCTAACTCTACAAAAAGGGAAAATTTGTACAAAAGTGTTATAGAAGATTTTAGAAGGTTCTAGAATATTCTAAGAAACTTCCAATAATATTTCAAGCATCTTTTGGTGGAAGAATAAAAGTCCAAAAGAGGAACTAATGGAGGGGCGGCACATTTGGAAGAAAAGTCAAGTCAAAATATCTTTCTAAGATTGACAAAATCTTGACATATCATTCTTGTCCTTTTATAATTAGGAACTTATATTATTTATTTGTGCAAGAACCTTCTTTTATAATTAGAAAGATATTTAATGTATCTTTTAGTTATTTTCTATTTATCTTAGGAGTTTACTTTTTCCTGAATAGATTAGGTAGATTGCAAAGACTATTTAGGAAGTGTTTCTCAAGGTTTTCTAGAGGCTTTGTAAAGGCTATAAATAACCTATCTTGTTCAACCAAAGAATGAATGAATGAATGAAGAATATTTTTTTTAGCAAAATTGCTTGTGAGAGTTAATCCTCTTTATGAGTTCTTAATAGGACTTGGTGAGATTGTTAAGTGAGTTCTTAATAATTTCATAAACTCATTTAATCTAGGTCTTAAATTACTTAGTTAATTTAAGGTTGAGATTAACACCTCTTAAATCTTTACAATTCAAGATGCTAGAAATAAGTTTTCTTGAGGTTTAATTGGGATTTGAAAGTTTTCTTATTTGATCTTTCAATTTAATGCTTGGGATTTATGCTACATATGAATAAGGATCCAAAACTCAACATCATTTTGTATCAAAAAGTGAGTAAGGAATTGCACAAGAAACCCAAAAAAATGTGAAAATGAAACGTAAGTGTTTTTTGCATTCGAATTGCTATTTAAACCTTACCTAACAACATCGCATTAATGAAAGCAAAAGAAACCAGAAGTTAGCATGAGTAACCATTTAAGCAAAAGTGACTAAGGAATTGCATAAGTTACCCCACAAAGATGTGAAAACTAAGTTTTTTTTTTTTTTTTTTTTTTTTTGTAGTAGAATTTCTATTTAAACCTTGGATAACATCATCACATCAATAAAAGTAAAGGAAAGCAAAAGTTTTACGAGGCAAAAGTTTTACGAGTAACCATTTAAGCAAATGTGAATCAGGAATTGCATGAGTTACCTATAAAGATGTGAAAACAAAGTGTTTTTTTTTTTTTTTTGCATTAGAACTAGTATTTAAACCTTGGATAACATCATTACATCAATAAAAGCAAAAGAAAGTTGGTGTTTGCATGAGTAACCATTTAACCAAAAGTGAGTAAGGAATTACACGAGTTACCTCACAAAGATGTGAAAACAAAGTGTATGTGTTTTTTTGCATTAGAACTAGTATTCAAACCTTGGATAACATCATTACATCAATAAAAGCAAAAGAAAGTTGAAGTTTGCACAAGTAACCATTTAACCAAAAGTGAGTAAGGAATTACACGAGTTACCCCACAAAGATGTGAAAACAAAAAATGTGTTTTTTTTTTTTTTTTTTTGCATTAGAACCAGTATTTAAACCTTAGATAACATCATTACATTAATAAAGCAAAAGAAAGTTGAAGTTTGTACGAGTAACCATTTAACCAAAAGTGAGTAAGGAATTGCACGAATTAGCCCACAAAGATGTGAAAACAAAGTGTATGTCTTTTTTTTGCATTAGAATAAGTATTTAAACTTTGGATAACATCATTACATCAATAAAAGCAAAAGAAAGTTAAAGTTTGCATGACTAACCATTTAACCAAAAGTGAGTATGGACATGCACGAGTTACCCCATAAAGATGTGAAAAAAAATTATATGTGTTTTTTTTTTTTTTTTTTGCATTAGAATTGCTATTTAAAACCTCAAATAACATCTGCACATCAATAAAAGTAAAGAAAGGGAAAGTTTGTATGAGTAACCATTTAACCAAAAGTGTGTAAGGAATTCTATGATAACCCAACAAACATGTGAAAACAAAGTGTATGTGTTTTATTGCTTTAGAATTCCTATTTGAACCTCGAATAACATCAACTCATCAATAAAAGCAAAAGAAAGTAGAAGTTTGCATGAGTGACCATTTATGCAAAGGTGAGTAAGAAATTACATGAGTTACCCAATAAACATGTGACCATGAATAGTATGTGTTTTTTTCTTTAGAATTGGTATTAAATCTCAGATAATGTTACCACATCAATAAAAGCAAAAGAAAGTGAAAGTTTACATTGTAACCATACAAGCAAAAGTGTGGAATTGCACGAGTTAACCAACAAACATATAAAAATGAAATATATGTTTTTTGCCTTAAAATTACTATTTAAACCACAAATAACATCACTGCATCAATAAAAGTGAAAGAAAATAGAAGTTTACATGAGTAACCATTTAAGCAAAAGCGAGTAAGGAATTGCACGAGCAATCCAACAAAGATGTGAAAATGAATTCTATGTGTATTGTGCATAACAAATGTTATTTAAACCTTGGACAACAACATCACATGAATAAAAGTAAAAGAAAGCGAAAGTTTACATGAGTAACCATTTAAGAAAAAGTGAATAAATAAGGAATTGCACGAGTTACCCCATAAAGATGTGAAAATGAAGTGCATGTGCTTTTTTCATTAGAATTGCTATTTAAACCTTGAATAACATCATCACATCAATAAAATTAAAAGAAAGCAAAAGTTTGCAAATGTAAGCATTTAACCAAAATTCAGTATGGAATTGCACGAGTTACCCAACAAACTTGTGAAAATGAAGTGTATGTTTTTTTTTTTAATTTTTTGCTTGAGAATTGTTATTTAAACCTCGGATAAGATCACCACATCAATAAAAGCAAAAGTTTGCACAAGTAACCATATAAGCAAAAGTGAGTAAGGAATTACATGAGTTACCCCATAAAGATGTGAAAATGAAGTTTATGTGTTTTTGCTTTATAATTGCTATTTAAACCTCAGATAACATCATCACATCAATAAAAGCAAAAGAAAGCAGAAGTTTGCATGACTAACCATTTGTACAAAAGTAACGCATTGCACGAGTTACACCACAAATATGTGAAAATGAAGTTTATATATTTTTTCCATTAGATTTACTATTCAAACCATAGATAACATCACCACATCAATAATAGCAAAAGAAATTTGAAGCTTGCACGAGCAAGCATTTAAGCAAAATTAAGTAAGGAATTGCACGAGCTACCCAACAAACATGTGAAAAATGAAATGTACGTGTTTTTTCCTTTAGAATTACTATTTAAGCCTCAGTATCAATAAAAGCAAAAGAAAGTGAAAGTTTGCACTAGTAACCATTTAAGCAAACGTGAGTAAGGAATTGCACTAGTTACCCCACTAAGATATGAAAATGAAGTGTATGTGTTTATTGCATTAGAATTTCTATTTAAACCTCAGATAACATCATCACATCAATAAAAGCAAAAGAAAGCGAAAGTTTGCAAGAGTAACCATTTAAGCAAAGGTGAGTAAGGAATTGCACGAGTTACCTAACAAACATGTGAAAATGAAGTATATGTGTTTTTTGCTTAAGAATTCCTATTCTGACCTTGGATAACATCAACACATCAATAAAAGCAAAAGAAAGCAAAAGTTTCACAAGTAACTATTAAAGCAAAAGTGGGTAAGGAGTTGCATAAGTTACCACACAAGGATTTGAAAACAAAGTGTATTTTTTTTTTTTTTTTTTTTTTGCATTAGAATCGGTATTTAAACCTTGGATAACATCATCACACCAATAAAAACAAAAAAAACTAAAGTTTGCATGAGTAATAATTTACGCAAAAAAGAGTAAAGAATTGCACGAGCTACCTAATAAAGATGTGAAAACGAAGTATCATCACATAAATAAAGGTAAAAGAAAGTGAAAATTTGCATGAGGAACCATTTAAGCAAAAGTGAGTAAGGAATTGCATGAGTTACCCCAAAAAAGATGGAAAAATAAAGTATATGTTCTTTTTTTTGCATTAGAATTGCTATTTAAACCTTGGATAACATCATCACATCAACAAAAGCAAAAAAAAAAACAAAGCAAATGTTTGCACGAGTAACTATTTAAGCAAAAGTTGGTAAGGAATTGCTCAAGTTACCTAACAAACATGTAAAAATGAAGTGCATGTGTTTTTTGCTTTAGAATTCCTATTTAAACCTCAGATAACATCAACACATCAATAAAAGCAAAAGAAAGTGGAAGTTTGCATAAGTAATCATTTGAGCAAAACTTGGTATGGAATTGCACGAGTTACCCCACAAAGATGTGAAAACAATGTGTATATGTTTCTTGCATTACAATTGCTATTTAAACCTTAGATAACATCATCATACCAAGCAAAGAAAAAGAAAGAAGAAGTTTGCTTAAGTAACCATTTAAGCAAAAGTAAGTATGAAATTGCACGAGCTACCCAAAAAACATGTGAAAACAAAAAAAAAGTATTTTTTGCTTTAGAAATGCTATTTAAACCTCAAATAATATCATCGCTTCAATAAAAGCAAAAGAAAATAGAAGTTCACATGAGTAACCATTTAAGCAAAAGTGAGTAAGGAATTTCACGAGCTATCCAACAAAGATTTGAAAATGACGTATATGTGTTTTTTGCATAATAAATGTTATTTAAACTATGGATAACATCATCACATCAATAAAAGTGAAAAAAAAGTGAATGTTTACATGAGTAACCATTTAAGCAAAAGTGAATAAGGAATTACATAAGTTAACCTATAAAAATATGAAAACAAAGTGTATGTTTTTTTCATTAGAATTGCTATTTAAACCATGGATAACATCATCACAACAATAAAATAAAAAGAAAGTGAAAGTTTGCACTAGTAAGCATTTAACCAAAAGTGAGTATGGAATTGTACGAATTACCCAACAAACTTGTGAAAACAAAGTGTATGTGTTTTTTGCTTTAGAATTCCTATTTAAACCTTACATAACATCAACTCATCAATAAAAGCAAAAGAAAGCAAAAGTTTGCACGAGTAACCATCTAAGCAAATGTGAGTAAGGAATTGGCACTAGTTACCCAACAAACATGTGAAAATGAAATTTTTGTGTTTTATGCTTTAGAATTGCTATAAACCTCGGATAACATCACCACATCAATAAAAGCAAAAGAAAGCAGAAGTTTGCACGAGTAACCATATAAGCAAAAGTGAGTAAGGAATTACACAAGTTACTTCGCAAATATGTGAAAATGAAGTGTATGTGTTTTTTGAACTAGAATTTCTTTCTAAACCTCGAATAACATCATCACATCAATAAAAGCAAAGGAAAGCAGAAGTTTGCACAGCTAACCATCTATGCAAATGTGAGTAAGGAATTGCATGAGGTACCCTTCAAAGATGTGAAAATGAAGTTTATTTATTTTTTGCATTACAATTGCTATTTAAAGCTCGAATAACATTATCACATCAATAAAAGCAAAAGAAATTAGAATCTTATAAGAGTAAGCGTTTCAGCAAAAGTAAGTAAAGAATTATATAAGCTACCCAACAAACATGTGAAAACGAAATGTATTTGTTTTTTCCTTTAGAATTGTTATTTAAGCCTCAAATATCTTCATCACATTAAAAAAAAAAAAAAAAAAGCAAAAGAAAGTGGAAGTTTGCACAAGTAACTATTTAAGCAAAAGTAAGTGAGGAATTGCACCTATTACCCAACAAAAATGTGAAAATGAAATGTATTTGTGTTTTGGTTTAGAATTCCTAATTAAACCTCAAATAACATTAACACATCAATAAAAGCAAAACAAAATGAAAGTTTGCACAAGTAACCATTCAAGAAAAAGTGAGTAAGAAATTATACGAATTAGCCAACTAAGATATGAGAAGGAAGTGTATGTGTTTCTTGCATTAGAATTGCTATTTAAACCTCAAATAACATCATCACACCAAGTAAAGAAAAAGAAAGAGGAAGTTTGCTTGAGTAACCATTTAAGCAAAAGTAAGTATGAATTTGTGCAAGCTACCCAAAAAACATGTGAAAACAAAAAAAAAAGTGTTTTTTGCTTTAGAAATGCTATTTAAGCTTCAAATAACATCATCGCTTCAATAAAAGCAAAAGAAAGTAGAAGTTTGCACGATTAACCATTTAAGCAAAAGTGAGTAAGGAATTTCATAAGTTATCCAACAAAGATTTGAAAATGAAGTGTATGTGTTTTTGCATAAGAACTGCTATTTAAACCATGGATAACATCATCACATCAATAAAAGTAAAAAAAAAAAAAAAAGTGAATGTTTTCATGAGTAACTATTTAAGTAAAAGTGAATAAGGAATTGCACAAGTTAACCCATAAAAATGTGAAAACAAAGTGTATGTTTTTTTTTCATTAGAATTGCTATTTAAACCTCTGATAACATCATAACATCAATAAAATCAAAAGAAAATGGAAGTTTGCATGGTAAGCATTTAAACAAAAGTGAGTATAGAATTGCACGAGTTATCCAACAAACTTGTGAAAATAAAGTGTAAATGTTTTTTTTCTTTGGAATTCATATTTAAACCTTGGATAACATCAACTCATCAATAAAAGCAAAATAAAGTAGAAGTTTGCACGAGTAACCATCTAAGCAAATATGAGTAAGGAATTGCATGAGTTATCCAACAAACATGTGAAAATGAAATGTTTGTGTTTTTTGCTTTAGAATTGTTATATAAAGCTTAGATAACATCACCACATCAATAAAACCAAAAGAAAGTAGAAGTTTGCACGAGTAACCATATAAGCAAAAGTGAGTAAGGAATTGCACAAGTTAGCCCACAAATATGTGAAAATGAAGTGTGTGTTTTTTGAATTAGAATTTCTATTTAAACCTTGGATAACATCATCACATTGATAAAAGCATAGGAAAGCAGAAGTTTGCATGACTAACCATTTATGCAAATGTGAGTAAGGAATTGCATGAGTTACCCCTCAAAGATGTGAAAATGAAGTTTATGTATTTTTGCATTAGAATTGCTATTTAAAGCTCGAATAACATCATCACATCAATAAAGGCAAAAGAAATTTGAATCTTGCAAGAGTAATCGTTTAAGCAAAAGCAAGTAAGGAATTGTATGAGCTACCTAACAAACATGTGAAAACAAAATGTATTTGTTTTTTCCTATAAAATTGTTATTTAAACCTCAGATATTTTCATCACATCAAAAAAAGCAAAAGAAAGTGAAAGTTTGCACAAGCAACTATTTAAGCAAAAGTGAGTAAGGAATTGCAGCACCTATTACCCAACAAAAATATCAAAACAAAATGTTTTGTGTTTTGGTTTAGAATTCCTAATTAAACCTTGAATAACATTAACACATCATTAAAAGCAAAAGAAAATGAAAGTTTGCATAAGTAACCATTTAAGAAAAAGTGAGTAAGGAATTACCCGAGTTGCCCCACTAAGATCTGAAGAGGAAATGTATGTGTTTCTTGCATTAGAATTGCTATTTAAACCTCGGATAACATCATCATATCATTAAAAGCAAAAGAAAGTAGAAGTTTGTAAGAGTAACCATTTAAGCAAATGTAAGTAAGGAATTGACGAGTTACCCAAAAACATGTGAAAATGAAGTGTAAGTGTTTTTTGCTTTAGAATTCCTATTTGAACCTCATATAACATCAACATATCAATAAAAACAAAAGAAAACAGAAATTTTACGAGTAACTAGTTCAACAAATTGAGTAATTAATTGCATGAGTTATCCCACAAAGATGTGATAACAAAGTGTATATGTTTTTTGCTTTAGAATTCCTATTTAAACCTCGATAACATCTTCACATCAATAAAAGCAAAAGAAAGCGCAAGTTTACACGAGTAACCATTTAACCAAAATTGAGTGTGGAATTGCATGAGTTACCAACAAACATGTAAAAATGAAGTTTATGTGTTTTTTGCTTTAGAATTCCTTTTTAAACCTTGGATAACATCAACTCATCAATAAAAGCAAAAGAAAGCAAAAGTTTGCATGAGTAACCATTTAAGCAAATATGAGTAAGGAATTGCACGAGTTACCCAACAAATATGTGAAAATAAAGTGTATGTGTTTTTTCTTTATAATTCCTATTTAAACCTCAAACAACATCAACACATCAACAAAAACAAAAAAAAGCATAAGTTTCATGAGTAACCATTTAAGCAAAAGTGAGTAAGGAATTGCACGTGTTACCCATAAGTGATACGAACAAGGTTGGATTGATCCTTACCCGCCGTATGCCAAAGAATAGTTGCCCAAAATCTATTAAATCAAGTATTGGAGTTTTGATCCTCAAATCCCAACTAGACTCTAGAAAACTTATTTTTAGCAACCTAAGTTACAAAGATTCAAAGTTTTGTTAACTCAAACCTTAAATTAACCAAGCCAATTTAAGATCAGAATTAATAAGTTTGTGAAATTGTTAAGCCTTCACTCAACAATCTCACCAAGTCCACTCAAGAACTCAAGAAGAGAATTTAATCTCACAAGCAAAATTGCTAACAATAATAATATTGATTAAATGAATCCCTCTTGGCAGAATATAAGGGTTATTTATAGCCTTACAATGCTTAATCTGAAACCAATTAGGATTTGGTTTACATTCCCTAACAGAATTTAATGTTTTCTAATGTAATAAGGAAAAGGCAATCCTAAACTAAATAGGAATACTAAAGAAACATTATGATTGGTCAACAAGATTAGACCAAGATACTTTTCTAACTAAATAACAACTCTTTTTAAATAGAAAAGGAAAAGGATTCAACCTAATGAGGGAATCCTAATGGCATTAGGAAATATTGCCAACTAAGGAAATCTTGCAAGAATCTTTGACTTTGGGCCTTATTCCCTTGCTTACATGACTTAGGCTTCCTTTTACATGCCTTTGGCTTCTTTTTACATGCCTTGGTTGAATTGGGTTATGCTGGGGTGCTCTCTATAAGTTGGGCTCCATTGTATTAAGTTAAACACTCCATTCGAAGAGTTTAAGCTCTCATCAACTTTTAGTTGGGCTTATGCATCCTTTGCTCTTATTGGGCTGATCCAAGTGTAACTCCTTATTACATGAATGCTCTAATTGCCTTTTGTGATTAGGCCTTGAAGTTAAAGTGGATCCTTTGCTAACTTGCCTTGGTTATTTACATCACTCCCTCCTTCCTCAAGAGGATTCTTCCTCGAATCAACACCTTCATACAAATCAAAAGGTGATAAATCAGCAACATTAAATGTAGCACTAACATTATAATCACTAGGCAAGTCCAACTTGTAAGCATTATCATTAACCCTCTCTAAGACTTAAGAAGGTCCATCTCCTGTAGGGTTTAGCTCACTTTTTCTAAGGTTAGGAAACCTTTCTTTCCTAAAGTGTACGCAAATCTAATCACCCGGTACAAATACCACTTTAACTCTGCCCCTATTTTCATTTTGAGCAATTGGCTCATTCCTCTTTTCAATATTCAAATACACCTTCTCATGTAATTGTTTAACAAATTCAGATTTCTTTTTGCCTTCCATATCAACTCGCAAATTAGAAGGAATAGGGGATAAATCTAAAGGACTCAATGGTATAAATCCATAAACAATCTCAAAACGGCAATAATGTGTAGAAGAATGCACACTCTTATTATATGCAAATTTTATATGTGGTAAACATTCCTCCCAATACTTTAAATTCTTTTTTATCAAAACTCTCAAAAGTTGCCCTAGAGTCCTATTTACAACCTCAGTTTGACCATCAATTTATGGGTTGCATGAAGTAGAAAATAACAACTTAGTTCCCAATTTGGCCCACAATGATTTCCAAAATAAACTCAAAAATTTTGTGTCCCTATCACTAACAATAGTTTTAGGCACACCATGTAACCTCATAATCTCTTTGAAAAACAAATTAGTTATGTTAATGGCATCATCAATTTTGTGACAAGCAATCAAATGTGCCATTTTAGAAAACCTATCAACAACCACGAAAATAGAATCATTACCACTTTTTCACCAAGGTAACCCCAAAACAAAATTCTTAGATATATCAACCCAAGGTGAACTAGGAATGGGTAAAGGCATATAAAGACCATGCAAGCTTGATAATTGAGCGAGATTGATAATTGATTCTCTTTTTCAGTTCTTGTGTGAACCTGGTGAGATTATTGTGCGAGCTTGATAATTTCACAAAATTAGTTTAATCTAGGTCTTAAATTACTTGGTTAATTTAGGATTGAGATTAACACAACTTAAATCATATATTCTAGGTTGTTAGAAACAAGTTTTCTAGAGATCTGGTTTAGATTTAAGGATTTATGTTCATTTTGATCTTTGAATTATACTTGGGACTTGTGTCCATCAAATGAGTAAGAAGTTAATTTCACCTCATTTGTATCATATTGATATCAGAGCCAAGGTTATTCAAGATCAAAAGGTATTATTCTTGCATTGTTCTTCATTTTTGCTTGTGTTCTTACTATTAGAATATTCAAATTGCATTTATTCTTCTTCTTGTTTCGGTTCCATTGAGTTGTGTTCCATTCTATTTTCTTTTATCAAATTCCTTTGTCTTATCATATTTAATCATTATTTTGTGATAGAATTCAATTTTGATTTGTTTGCATCAAGAAAATCACAAAAAAAAAAATCCTAAATAGTGATTAGCACTTTATCATTGTCAATTCAATTTCATTTTGTTCTATTGTGTTACTTTCTATTTTCTTTGATTTCCATCATTGAATTAGTGTGATTTACCATCCAAAAATGCTCTTGCATCATTAGAAAACATATTGTTTTTCAAAATTTCCTTAAAACAAGGAAATTATACATTAAGCAATTCTAGCGCCAATTATGTTTTACTTGTTCAATTGATTTCCAATCTATTTGCTTTCACTATCAATCATTATATTATCTTGATTTATTATCCCATATCAAATTTCATCAAAAAATTCAAAAAAATCACATATTTTTGCAAAATTTCCTTAAATTAAGGAACTTCGCAAAATAAACTTGTTTTCTTGTTCTAGTCGGATTTCATTGTTTCTTTCAATTCAAATTCATTTTTCCTTTGTGTATTAACCTTTCTTATGTCTCTAATTGCAGATTTTAAGTGTTTGATTTAAGAAATTTCTTGAAATTTGGAAGTTTGCCAAAATTTCCTTAAATTATGGAAACTTGAATTTTGCTTCTTTCTTGCAATTCCTTCATTCTTTTTTATTCCAATTTTTTTATTTTTTTTATTGCTAATCACTTGTCTGATGTTTCCTGGTGTCTAGGATTGAACTTATCCAAAATTCAAGCAAGGGAAAAATTACCAAAATACCCCTCAAATTCCCAAATTTAGCTCCTTTTGTGTTTCTTGTGTTTTGAGATTTGTTCATTGTAATTTGTGCAATTTCAATTATGTTTTAGCTTCCAAAGTTGAAAAAAAAAAAAGAGAAAAGAAAAGTTAAAAAAAGAAAACGTCAAAAGAGAAGGAAAAGAAAAATTTGTAGTTATTTATTTTGATGACATTCTTGTTTATTCTAAGTGTATAGAAGAGCATTTAGAGCATGTAAGGTTAGTTTTTGAAGTTTTGCGAAAAGAAAAGTTGTACATTAACTTCAAAAAGTGTTCTTTTTATACTTCTAAGCTTGTTTTACTAGGTTTTGTTATTAGCAAAGATGGAATAGAAGTTGATGAAGAAAGGGTAAGTGCCATCAAGGTATGGTTGATTCCATCTTGTGTAAGTGAGGTTAGGTCTTTTGATGGTTTAGCAAGTTTTTACAGAAGGTTTGTAAAGGATTTTAGCATTGTTGCGGCTCCTTAACTGAAATTATCAAAAAAAGTGTTAGTTTTAAATGGAGGAAGGCGCAACAACATGCTTTTGACTTGTTGAAATCTAAATTAACTAGTGCATCTTTATTAGCTTTGCCTAGTTTTGCTAATACTTTTAAAATTGAATGTGACACCTCAGGTTTAGGTATTGGAGTTTTTTTAATGTAAGAAGGAAGGCCTATAGCTTACTTTAGTGAAAAACTTAATGGACCTTCTTTGAAATATCCAACTTACGATAAAGAGATGTATGTTTTAGTTAGGGCTTTATAAACATGGCAGCATTATCTTCGGCCTAAGGAATTTGTCATTGAAACGGACCATGAATCTTTTAAATACCTTAAAGGACAACATAAATTAAACAAAAGACATGCTAAGTGGAGTGAATTTATTGAGTCTTTTCCATATGTCATAAGGTACAAACAAGGTAAGGAAAATATAGTGGTTGATGCACTATCTCGAAGGTATACTCTTCTTTCTATTCTTGATGTTAAATTACTTGGTTTTGAGCATATAAAAAATTATATGCTAGAGATTCAAATTTTTGTGATTTCTTTATAAGTTGTGAAAAGGGTGTTTTTGATAGATTCTTTAGGCATGATGGTTACTTATTTAAAGACAACAAACTTTGTATGCCTAAGAGTTCTTTACGTGAATTGCTAGTTAGGGAAGCCCATAGTGGTGGACTTATGGGTCACTTTGGAGTTCAAAAGATTTTAGATGCTTTGCATGAGCACTTTTCTTAGACTAATATGCAAATTGATGCTCAAAAGGTGTGTGATAGTTGTGTTGCATGCAAACAAGCTAAATCTATATCAAAACTACATGGTCTTTATATGCCTTTACCCATTCCTAGTTCACCCTGGGTTGATATATCTATGGATTTTGTTTTGGGGTTACCTATGTCAAAATGTGGTAATGATTCTATTTTCATGGTTGTTGATAGATTTTATAAAATGGCACATTTTATTGTATGTCACAAAACTGATGATGCCATTAACATAGCTAATTTGTTTTTCAAAGAGATTGTGAGGTTAGATGGTATGCCTAAAACTATTGTTAGTGATAAGGATACAAAATTTTTGAGTTTCTTTTACATAACATTATGGGACAAATTAGGAACTAAGTTGTTGTTTTTTACTTCATGTCACCTACAAACTGATGGTCAAACTGAGGCTGTAAACAGGACTTTAGGGCAACTTTTGAGAGTTTTGATAAAAAAGAATTTGAATTTCTAGGAGGAATGTTTACCACATATA
>CATIWR010504408.1:0-18562 GCA_949677035.1 Omphalea diandra | reverse complement strand
GTGGGTAGAGGCTATAAATACCTACCAAACAAATGTAAATGCAAGAGATTTTATCACTTTGTAACCAAACTCTTGCAATTTTGCTACTCAATCTTTTCTATTCTTTAAGTCATTGTTGGGTGCAAGCATAAACACCAATTGTAATATGTTGTAATGTGAGCTTGTAAAAATACTAAGAGAGGTTGTTGTGTGAGCTTGTAAAAACACAAGTGTAAAGGTTATTGTGTGGGCCTCAAAACACAATAGTATAGATTGTTGTGTGAGCCTTCGAAACACAAGTGTAAAAGTTTGGTGTAATCTTGAAAATACCTTTGAAAGATAGTGGAACATTCAATTTCTAAGAATTGGGAGTGGACGTAGGGTTATTTATACCTGAACCACTATAAATCTTGTGTTTCTTTTCTACTCATTTTTCTTCTCCCTTTTTTATTTTAATTTTTATACACCAATTTAACACACTCCTTCAACCCCCCTACACCACCCCCCCCCCCCCCTCCCCCTTCTTAGTGCCTAGGGCCAACACTTTCCAATAGATTTTGATTAATTAAATTGAACCAAGATAATTTATTATTTTAATAAGCTAAGATTTTTCCTAAAATTGTTTAATATTCCTACTCAAGATATATTAATCCTACTCCTATCAAGTAACCCTTAGATCTCTCTATAGAGTTCTCATTAAACTCCATGAAAAACTTGCAAAATCAAATGAATCATGTATATATATATATATATTCCTATATATCATTCAATTCATACAATGAATTATTTGAACAATTATGGAAACTCCTTTCCTAATTTATTCACATAAAATAAATTAATTAAGAGGTGGCCAAACTTTTAATAGCATTAAGTATAATAATTCATGGACAATATGACAATAAAAATATCATGATTAAATAAAATAAAAATCAACCCATTGTTGTGATAAGGCTTCCCATAGCCTTAGCTACAAGAAAATCAGCTTATGAATAAGAAAAGATAACTAAAAAGAAGATGAACATGAAGAAATAAACTCATGAGTTCACAATGAAAAAAAGGATTGTCTTCAATTAAGTTTGGTTGCCATCTCCCTTTGGTCTTCGCGTTTTTTCCCTCCATACAAAAAAGAGACTCATATTTATAGTACAACAATCTTCAACAATCTTCCAAAAATCCATAAGGGAATTTGCTTCTTAATTGGCTCTGGACAATATGAAAGGAGGATCTCAATCTAGGATAAATCTTTTAAACCAAATCTCTTCAATAAGAAAGGATCTATTATGAAAATAAAGCTGAAAAGTAGCTCTTAGTTCTTTTAAATTCGTCAGCCTCAGATTGTCAAGCCATGCTCATGCCCTATCACCATAAATCTTTTGCTGCAAACTGTACTTCACCTCTTTTTGCCCCAAAATTGAAGAATCTTGCAAATTGATGTGTAATCTCCCACTTTCAGCCCTAATGCACCTGAAATATCAAATTTAAATTGCTTGAATATAAAATTCAATTAAAGTTGGAAATTATGCACACAATATGGGAAAATCATCACAATTAAAATATGTACTTTCATGCCTTATTAGTTCTTTAAAAGACTTAGTGAATTTATCAAGTGAAGGCTTGGTGCATTCAAATTAGATTAGACAAACACTTAAAATTGGCTTAGTTAATCTTAGGTTTGACTTTAACAACCTTTAATTTTTTATAACTTAGGTTGCTAGAAATAGGTTTTCTAGATATCTAGTTGGAAATTAGAGTTTTCTTTGCTTGATTAGTTGATAGATCCTTGGCATTGGTTTCAACATTAGATATGGGTAGGAGGCAAGTTACACATGTTCATATCAGTTCATAACCAACATTTTTTCTAGTATAATGACCTCCATCTTTCTTTTATTGAGGTTGAATTTCTATGGTCTCCTTTTAGGTCCATGTACATGGCATACCACCAAATCAAATTACTACATCCAATGCCAAAATAATTAGTACTCTCTTTGAAGGATTAGTAGACGTCTGAAGATAAAAATATAAGATGGAATTAAATTCTCCAATTTTGTGTCTTAATGGATGTTTAATAACCTTTTCCATTAGGTTTTTTAAATAAAAAAGCAAATGAAATCTATCTTGGGTAAGTTTTAAATATGAGCATATGCCTAACATTTGCTATTACTATAGTTAGATGGGACATATTATTAGTAATTACAATTCAAAGTTAGAAGATGAGAGGCATGGTAAAGCACTAAGGTTAAAACTCTCTTTTGGTCCATGGTTATGAGCTTTGTAACCTTTACCTCATCAGTCTTCTTTAGAGGTGTAGGAATTGGTGAGTATAGAGAACATGTAATTCGATTCTCTAGAAGAGACTATACACAACAAAGGGACTAAGAAATTAAGGGTAGATAATTACCACATGGCATCTATTATTAGATTAACACCCAATTGATGCCATTAGAGTCGGAACTATGGAACAAGTAAATGAACATATTAATTCACTGATTATAGGTCAGACATCTAAGAGTGCTTTTTTTTATTAGTCTTTTAAATATCCTCTACTTTTATCCTATCACCAATCCCATACATTAAATGAGCCATTGAATTATGATATTTCATATCAACCACTCTCATTACGGACTAAACCTTCTACTAAATAGATTAGGCCTCAATCTATAAGTCCTTACCTAATTGAGACCCTAATCATTGAGCCCATTTCACCTTCTTCTAACTCAACTTCCACTATTGATTTGTAAGGAAAGTCCACAACAAATTTAAATCCTAACCTAAAACCTTCGTTTCAGACCTTAAACAAATTAGGCTTTCCATCCTAAATAAAATTACAACCATTCCCAATAAGATTATTAAGCTAATAAACCCATCTATAATATTAAACTTTATGTCCCTTAGCTAGAAAACTTTGATTGTAAAAGATTTATAGTCTCCTTGGATCAAATACATACTTTAAAACAAGTCACTAATTAAGCTCTTATATTGTTATCTTCTCATTCAAATTTTGATTAGTTTTGCTAAATTTTGAAAAGCCAATGGTGACTCAAAGTCATAAATGGAAGCGATTGGCACTAATGATATATGCTTCAAAGAATGATTGGGATCTAGTTTATAAGAGTGGGTTAGTGTTTCTTCTTACATTGATGATGTGTGTATTGGTAAATGTCTCCTTCCTCTCAATATGAAAAATAAATAAGAAGCTCTAAATGGAGATAAATGTGTTTGTAAGATGCTCAAGCTCTTTTTTCTTTACTTGTACAATCAAAAAAGATAAAGGGAGTGATGGGTGTCGAATCTAACAAAAATATAATTTCCACTTAAAACTAATATATAGTTGTACGTAAGTTGTGTCTCATGGATTGGTTGATTTAAAATCCTTAAAAATAGACAAAAAATAAATAAAATGGGAGGAGATTTTTTTAATGCATGATTACAAATAAATTAAGAGTAACATAAATATAAAGTTAAGAGATAAATCAATATGAGAAAGCTTCTAGTTAAAGAATTAATTTAACTTTGATTTAAATATTTATCATTGATGTAAGAATAAAAATTGACTCAGGAATAAATTAGTTAAAGCTATTAACAAGCTCTGATAGTTAACTTCTCCTTAACTTAATGATAACCAAAACAAGCTTTTTGATTACTGCCTTAATTAATAGACAACCCCAAACAAGCTCTTAGGATTGAATCTACTAATAACATTAGAAACTAAAGAGACCCAATTCTAATCAACAAACACATAACCTCAATTTATTTAAATTAGATTGTTTATTCTTATAACACCATGCACAATGATGTTATTTGGCACAATTATCAAAATATTCGCACAATTTCATGAAATTTTAATTAGTAATAGACTAAATGGATAATCAAATAATGGGTAGTTAATTAATTAACACAAATGGTCATCTCAAGATTGCAGAAAATAAATAAATATCCAAGAGCAATAAAATGAAAAAAGAATGAATTGGATCTCATAAAAGATGTAGAATTATATCTTTGTTAATTTTCAACCACAATGAAAAGAGTTTAGCTACTCTTGATGAAGAAACACATTACTAAAAAGAAGAAGTTTTCTATCTTTCTTTCTCCTCATATTTGCCCTAATTTACAAATCTAGAAAGACAATCTTATATATTCTAAAAGGATTTTCAAATATCTAATAGAAATCATACCTTTTTTAAAGTTCTAAAAGAATAATAACAACTATCAAAATAAAAGAAATAAATAAAATCTAATTCTCTCCCAATCAGGTTGAAATCCACGTTAAAAAATGGATAGAAATTCATAGGTCCTTGGTTGATAGAGCATGTCCATGCCTTGTCAACATACTTCTTTTGCTCAAAAAATTGAAACTTCTTGCAAAAACTTAAGAAATTATAAATTCATCCTCTATCCACATCTTTAATCTCATTTTAGTATTAATCAATCAAATTGCACCTATAGAAATAATATACAATTAATACCTTATTCGTAGGTGCAAAATATAACAAAAAAAAGTAAGAAATATTGCAAAATTAGTAAACAATATGCACTCTAACAAATTCCCTCGCACTTAGGCAATGGTTTGTCCTCAAGCATTCAATAGCTCAAAACTGTCTAACGTCCCTTTCTTCATTCCTTCATCATCTCAACTCATCCATAAACAATTTCAAGCTAACATATCTTAAAGAATTAAGTTAATCAATAATCAACAATTTCAAGCTAACATACCTTAAAGAATTAAGTTAATCAATAATCAAGAAGTAAGCATTTCATATAAAGAAATCTTAAAGACTAGCATAAAATCAGTCACCACCTTAATAATCTTTTCAAAATCAAAGTGCAACAAAATTTAATAGCCTTCTTATTGATTTCACTCTATGCACTCAAAATGTTTAAGATATCATTTATGCTCTCGAATCAAATCATAGTATGATATTACCATAGGCTTGCTTACATCTCACCCACAAAAATGTGAGTAACATGCAAAAATCTAAAGGTCTTAACTAGGGTGTAGTAAGGCTTAAGGGATTTAATGAAAAAGAAATGTCTATGGAAGAAATAAAAAGGGAAAGAATGAATTAATCGAATGAATCTCAACTTTATCGAATGAATTCATCGAATGAATCTCAACTTTATAAAATGAATTCATCGAATGAATATCAACTTTATCTCCTCAAAATGTTAATTCAATCAAGTTGCCAAAATTATGAACATTTTCTTTTTGTTTCCTTTTCTATACTTTTAATTTTATGATAAAATCTAATAACAAAGGAACCTTTCACAACCCTTTTAAGCATAATACAACTTGATATAACTAGAAAGTTTTATTCCAAACCTAGTAAAAGCATTAAAATCTCGAAATAATGTTTCCAAACATCCCTTCAAGTTAATGTTCAAAATAGGAAAAATTGGTAATTAGATGGAAAGTGGTATAATTCGACAACAAAATCAAAATTAACTATCAAAGGTAATAAGATATTTATTTTGGCAATAAAATCTAACTATTCATACTGTAATCTATTCATGTATCTCAATGTGCATATAGAAAGAATACTAACTCAAAATCAATTAAGGATGAATTTCGAATAATTTCAAAATTTTAAAAAGAAAAATTTGAAGAGCTACTGAATATTAAACACATTGTAAGCAAGGTGAAAACAAGCAAAAACTTCAAATGTCAAGTATTTATCCCTCCCCTATACCTAGAACATATATTATCCCTAATGTATGATAATCAAAGCTAACATATGGCAATTAAAGGCACAAATACAACAGTCTAAAGTTAAAGAAATCATTACTGAATTATGAACCTTAAACTAGACTGTGTTTATAGGTTGAGCAAGAACTATGGGATGAATCCCACACTTTCAAAATAGGTTGTATATATTTTTACTAGTCATAAGGCATGCATGCATCTTATGAAACTTTTTTTTTTGTTGCTCAAAATAAGTAGAAAAATTATTTTTAAACAACTAAAATTAAAAAAAGAATAAAAATGCATCAAAATTCAAAATAAACATAAAATATTTTGAGTTGCCTCCCAAATAATGGCTTTCTGTTATGACTTAAACTAGACACCTTTATGACTCAATCTCCATAAATGGGTATTTGATGAAAACTAGAATATCCATATAGACAACAAAAGTGAGATTTTCCTGTTAACCTTTCAAGCATTTGGTCAATAAAAGAATGGGAAATGATCCTTCTTAGTTATTGAATTCAACTTTCTATAATCAATACAAACCTTGAGTGGGTACTAACTCTCCATCCAAATTCTCTATTGTTATATTTATTTTCTTTGTAAACATTTGAATAGGACTTACCTGCTCACTATTTGAAATTGGATAAATTATTCCTACATCAAAAAGATTTGAAATTTCTATCTTTACCACTTCCATCATAGGTGGATTGAATCAGCATTGAGCTTCTATTAAAGGTTTAAAACCTTTTTCTAATAATATCCTATGCATGTAAGTGGAGAAAGCTTATCCACTTAATATCGACTACAATCCACCCAGTCGCCCTCTTGCAATCCTTGAGCATTTGAATTAGCCTTTTTTCCTCTAAAGCACTAAGCTTAGAAGAGATGATAATAAGAAGTGTCTCACATTCTTTTAAAAACACATATTTTAGATGGCTTGGCAATGGTTTTAGCTTTAGATTCAGTGCTTGGAAAATAGATGGAAGAAGTTTTGCATGAGAAGAAGGTAATCTAATATGAGACATACTATGAGGTAAAGCTTTTAAAGAATTTAATTCACAAAAAGTGTATTATAATGTAGAATTTAGCTTAAACTCCCTTTCATCATCTTGCATTCCTTTAAGTCCA
This sequence comes from Omphalea diandra, assembly GCA_949677035.1. NCBI lineage: Eukaryota > Viridiplantae > Streptophyta > Magnoliopsida > Malpighiales > Euphorbiaceae > Omphalea > Omphalea diandra. The sequence continues at coordinate 11,772 of CATIWR010504408.1, read as the reverse complement.
AAATTGTTGTTTAATGCAACCATTAATGCATCTTTGACATCTAAATCAAAAAAAAATTTGCACTAAAAGGTCAATAACAACCAAAAAAAAAAAAAAAAGAATGTACATCACTAGGATATTTCATGGCATTATTTATGTTAAATTCAATAATTTCTTTATCAAATTCCATAGTGAGAGTTCCCTTATATACATCTATTTTATTTTTAGTTATCTCAAGGAATGGTCTTCTTAATAAGATTGGGTCTGAACTACAAGAATCAACTTCTTCCATATCTAGGACATAAAATTAGTAAGAAGAACCAATCATTGACCTACACTAAAACATCTTCCAAAACCCTAACTAGATATGCTTTAGATCTATTAGTAAGTTGTATTATCACACCTATTTATTTTAATAGACCAAAGTTTAAAGAAGAATTAAAGCTCCTATATCTATCATTACTTTCTTAACCCTTACACCACCAATTTTGTAAGGAATAGTGAACATACATATGTCCTTGCACTTAGAGGGTAGTTTCTTTAGGAGAATGGCTAAAATGTTCTCCCCCATGTAAACTCTTTCATTTCCTTTCAACTTCCTCTTATTGGTACATAAATCCTTAAGAATACATATCAAGGTATTTGTTTAATTGCATTAAGTAATGGTATTTTTACCTTAACCTTGCTAAATGTCTTTAAGATGTCTTTCTCTTGTTCCCCCTTCTTGGATTTTACAAATCGTTTAGGAAAAAAAGGAGTTGTCACCATTGCTTAGGGTTTATCACTACTTGGTTAAATATATTGCGTTTGCAGTATCAACTCCTTTTTCTCTAGCACATCTTTTGCATGCTTGGCTACTTCCTTACTAGGCTCTTTAAACTGTTTTCCACTTTTTAAAGTGACTGCCAAGGTTGTCAAACACACTTTTTCAACTTAGAATCAATAGATGACTCATAAACCTATATCATAAAATTCTAAGATTCTACGATATAAAATCTAATTATACATATATAAAAATATAATTAAATTCATATGCAAATAAAATTAAACATATAACAAAATATAAATAAGATGTTTTACAAATTTAATACATATAAAACTAATTAAAAAGATTATAAGAGAACCTATTCATAAAAGAGAGTCAAGTTCATATCCCATATTAGAACATTAGAATATATAAAATAAATTAGTTCAAATCCATCACAAATTTAAGTTAACAATACAAAACATAAAAATCAATGCTACACAAGATGCATTAAATAATGGCTCATCATCGAAGATAGCTTATGCTCAGTTCCAGCAAATTGTTGAAAAATCATAAAATCATAAAATTAAAAAATGATTTCATTGAGTTTAGCTAGTTCAAACATGATTTTACTTAAGAATTGATTTTATATGCATATCGACTCTTTTGAGAGATTTTGACTCATAAAATCGTAATACTATACGAGTCCAAATGCAATTTTAACAATCATGGTGATTGCATTAACATTTTGCCTTGGGTTCACCTTAGATTATGAGAATAATTTTCTTGATCCTTAAGAATCCAAATAGCTCATAGTAGCAAGCAATTGGCTCATTTGGTTTTTCAAATTCTAAATGTTTGTCCTAGCCTCTTATTGAATTTGTTATTTATTAGTTGTAAGTGATTTAAACATTTATTCCTAAGAAAACTTAGTTTGGAATTTGAATATAGTGAAGCTAGTTGTATGGGTTAGTATTATTGTCAGAAACTGAAAGGACTAGCTCCATAACTAAGATTAGGATTATCCCTCCTTATATTGTAAGTATTCAAATAGGGATCATATCTCCTTTAAGGTATGCCTGGGAATCTTCCAATAACATTGGCTTGTTTAACATGTTCGTCTTAAAGAGTAGGGCATATATCAGTTGGATGATAATGCCACAACTCTTTACTTATTGTTTGTTACCTGTAACTAACCTTTCCATTATAGAGGTAAAATTATCTAAACATTATTCAATATTAGAAGTATTTACCTCATTCACTTTTCTTGAGGTGGGATCTGGCCTATATTATACATTGGCAACCATGTTTGAGGTTAATTCCTTTGCTTGAGTAGGAGTTTTGTTCACCAACATACCTCCGCTAGCAACATTGATCATGCTTTTATCCATAGGTGATAATCCTTTGTAAAAGTACTAGACAAGAAGTTGATATGAAATTTGGTGTTGAGGAAAACTTGCATAAAGTTATTTGAACCACTGTTATACTCATTCAAAGTCTCTCCATAAAGTTATCTTATCTTACAAATAATCTTCTTAATATTTACAACTGTTAAAGTAGGAAAATACTTTTTAAGAAATTATTTCTTTAATTTATTCCATGTTATAATCAATCCTGAGGGCTAGTGATAGAGCCAATTTTTACCTTGAACATCTAAGGAGAAAGGAAAGGAATGTTATTTTATTTACTCTTTGGTCACACCTTAAGGCTTCATGCTTAGACACATAACATAAAATTCTTTAAGTTGTTTATGAGGATCTTTATCTATAAGATCATGAAAAGTTAGAAGTAAGTGAAAAAGACCATATTTAAGTTCAAAAGGTACCATCAATTCTACATATCCATTACAAAGCAATTCATTATTCAAATTCGGGGTAGCTAACTCCTTGAGAGTTCTTTCTCTAGCATTAGCCATGATTTCATCTTCAAATTGTTGGATGATTCAAGTACATCAGCCTTCTTATGTGATTTAAAATACAAAGGTGATATGGAATGGTTAAAACATTATTTGGTTTGTTTGGTTTGCTTTCTTAACTAGTGATCTATCTTTTCAGTTTTAAAATCAAATCAAAGTTCACCTATACAAGAAGAACTGACCATTAATTAAGTAAATAATAAAAAGGAATAAATCAATGGCACCAAAGGTTGATGAGTGTTAAATCCAACAAAAAATAAACAAATACACAAGAGCAATAAAATGAATAAAGAATGAATTATATTTCATGATAGATGTAGAATCAAACCTTCATTAATCTTCAACTAGAATGAAAAGAGTTTAGTTACTCATGATGAAGAAAAATACTACTTATAGAACTAGAAAGCTAATTTCAAATCTTTTGAAAAAATTTCAAAGATTTAATAAAAATCCTATCTCCTTTAAGAAAGGAGTTCTAAAAGGAGAAAAACAACTATGAAAATAAAAGAAATAAATAAAATCTAGTTGTCTCCTAATTAGGTTGAAATTCATGCTAAAAAATATGTTGAAATTCACAGGTCCCTAGTTGACAAAGCATGCCCATTCATTATCAACGAACTTCTTCTACTCAAAAATTGAAACTCCTTCCAAATTTTTTAAAAATTACAAATTCATCCTCTATCCATATCTTTAAGTTCATTTTAGTACCAATTAATCAAATTGCACCTATAAAAATAGAACACAATTAAGACTCATTCTTAGGTGCAAAACATAAGCAAAAATAGGAAGAAATATTACAAAATTTGTGAGTAGTATGCACTCTAATAAGGAGCTAGCCAAAAGTGGCTCTTAAAGGAACAATGAAGCTATTGAGTTAGAATTGTCAGGGTGTTGGGAAGCCCCTAACATTCCATCATCTGAAAGGCATAGTAAAATCCCATTCCTTAGAAATCTTGTTTTTTGTAAAAGCTATAAATAGTAGTAGATTGGTAGCATAAAAAAAATTACAGGTTTGTGGCTTTTGTAATTATTTGCTTTTTGATACTGCTGCTTAATTAGATGGGTTAGCATTAGCATGGAAAAGGGGTAATCAAGTTTTTAGTAACTAAATATTGTCTCTTCTTCATCTAATCCTCTATTCAAGACCAATAAAAAGGAACTTCTTGACATTTTCCTTGTATATATTTGAATGTGGATGAGGTGGTACGTTTAAAAAAAAATTCAATGTTTTCTATTCTATGCTTAGAGTTTGGTAGGTGGCATGTTATGGATGGGAGACTTCAATGTTCTTCTAAGCTGTTGGGAGAAAAATGAGGTAGGTAAATATGATACTCGAAAATTGCAGTCTTTTAAAGACTTCATTTTTCAGTTGGGCATATTTGATTTAGGATATGTGGGCAGTCCATTCGCTAGGAATAATAGAAGGAAAGGGGTTAATAATATCCAGGAATGGCTAGATAGATGTTCAGCAAATCCTACATGGTGTTCAGCATATCTAGAAAATTAAAATTTCCATTTCAAGGATATTAGTTTTGATTATTGACCACTTTTTCTTCTATCATTCCCTTCTGTGTGGAGAGCAAAAAGGTATTTTAATTTTGATATGATGGAAAAAAAATTAAGTAAGTTTGACAAATTATTGGAAGGGCATCGAAATGCCAGCAATAGGGATCATTGTTCTTCTAGACCTTTTTAAAGCTAAAGTAGTATATATTGGAATTATAAAATTGGGCTAGATAATGATCTTCTAATTTAGTGCAAGCTGTTATTCACCTAAAAAATGAGTTGCAATAGCTAAAAGCAAACCCTTCATGGGATGGACATGTTATTCATTTTGTAGAGTGTCGATTGAAGGAGGAAATCCAAAAAAGAAGAAATTTTTTAGGCTCAAAAGGCTCACCAACACTAGCTGATGCTTAGGGATAAAAATACATCATCCTTTTCATGTTAAAGTTAATTAGTGATGAAGTAAAATAACATTATTAGGTTGGAAAATAGTAGAGGTATTTAGTGCATAAGTGGAAGTGATATAGTTATTATTGCTTTGGATTATTTTCAACATATTTTTAGTACTGGTTAATAATGTTTGGACCCCGTTCAAGTTGTTCAAGGCATTTTACCATGGGTTGTTGCAGACATGAACCAAATGTTATGTGGATTTGGCCATAGTTATGTTTAATTTAAGTCTAAGTTTAGTTAGTATTTTGTCTTAGTTTGTTTTGATGTAATTGGATCGAACTCTTTAAATTAAGCCCCAAATTAGTTTGTCTTGTATTTAGGGTTTGGTTAACTTGTTTATTTTAGAATTACACACACACATAATATATGTGTGTATGTGTGTACACACACACACACACATATATACGTATATGTGTGTGTGTGTGTGTGTGTGTGTGTGTATGAGACATAATTAAATGAAATAATAAAAAAATGTGTTTTCTCTTTCCCTTTAGCAAAAACATGAGTTTTTATCAAACTATAGAATTTGTGGTGAATGACTATCTGACTTATCAGTTTATCTTTCAGGTAATAAATTGTGGCTTTTTTTATTATAGCCTAGGTTCTTGTTTCTTTATAAATAATGGGTTTAAGTTTATTTTGTCTGATTGAAACTTGATTTGAATTTTTCTTGTGTGCTTGGATTATGATTGATAGTGTTATCAAGTTTCATTTCTCTATGGATGAAGTTCATATCAAAATGCTAATTCAAGAAGTCTCTAATTTTGTAATTCAAAAAGTAGTTATGTAATTTCATCCACATAAGGAACTGGGGGAAGATGGTTTCACTGCTACTTTTTATCAAAATCATTGGGATACTGTAAGACCTTAATTCTTGCTTTTAATATTTCTTTTTTACTAAACGTATGTTGAAAAAACATCAATCATATAGTTATATCTTTGGTACCTAATGTGCTTAATGTAAGACCTATGAACGAGCTTTATCCAATCAATTTTTGTATTGTATTCTATAAAGTGATTCCAAAAATTTTTAGTCAAACTCCAGAAGTTGCCTCCTCACATTATTACTAATTCTCACAATGCCTTCATCAAGGGTCTTGTAATATCTCACAATATTTTGATGGCACATGAAATTATGCATACAATAAAGATAGAAAAATAGGTGATAGATTCACTATTGCTCTCAAACTCGATATTAGAAAAGTATATTAATGTGTTTAGTGGAGTTTTCTGAGGCATATGATGGAATGCATAATGATTGTTACTTAATCAAGATCAATGGAGAATGACATGGCTTCTTTAAGCCTATTAGAGGGCTTTAACAAAATGACCCTTTATCACATTCTTTATTCCTTATTTTTGTTGAATGACTATCTCTTTTATTATCTCAAAGAGAACAAACAAATGTTTTTTTTTAGTTCAAATTTAATCCTTGTTGCCCCTCTATTTTGTATTTATATTTTATTGATTATCCATTATTATTTTGTATAGTAAAAGAAAATGAAGTGAGGGTCATTCAACAAATTATTCATCATTATAAAAAAGTTAGTGGCTAAATGATTAATCTTGTATGTTCTTCAATAGTAATACTTCTTATTATTTGCAAACTAAGTTAGTTGCTTTGTTAGCTGTCAAGAATATTGGGATTTACACGGCCCAAGCAATGAGCTCTTCTAGAAATTCATCAAAGAATAGAGAAGAAATTAGATGGTTAATTAAAGAAATGTTTGATAAAAGCAATTGCTATGACCATTTTGATTTATGATTTATCTTGCTTCATGTTTCCATCTTTTTTATGTCATAGTATTAATAAATCTATTGCTAGATTTTGGCAAGGATAAAAACATCAAGAACGTAAACAACATTGGCTCTCTTGGTCAAGGCTTTGTAAACATAAGCTTGATGGGAGGATTAGGCTTTCATCATCTTGAAAGCTTTAATCTTGCTCTTTTGGCAAAATAGGGGTGGAGGATTCTTATAAATCTATAATCACTCCTAGCATAGGTGTATAAAAGTACATATTTTCCATTTAGTTATTTCCTTTAAGCTGAAGTAAGGAATAACCTATCTTAGGCATGGCATAATCTTCTAGAAGGATGACACTTTTTTGAAGGGGTTAGATGGCAAATTTGAGATGGAAAGCATGTTTCATGTATAGATGATGCTTGAGTCTCAACCACCTATTCATTTAAAGCTCAATTGCAAGACAACACCCATTTAATATTTTTTAGTATGTTAGTTGATTGATTTATGATCCCTTGGTACCTTAGAATAGGGGTTGAATAAGGCAATGACAAGTATTAAAAATTAAAACTAAATGTCAAAAAGATGAAGAATCAAGACACAAGATTTATAGAAGTTTGACATAATTGGCCTACATCCTCTCCTCTTATATTTCCACTAGAGCTTCATTATCTTAATAGCATGAGGTGCCATCAATAACCTTTATAAAGGTAAGTTTTTAGGCACTACCAAGTCTTTACAGTGATAGATTCACTGACTCTATCAACCTCTTATAAGTAGTTTCATAAATACTAAACCTTAACCCAAAGTAGTTTTTAGGTACTATCTTAAACCTTCCACAAGTTATAGTTTTTTGGGTTTCCCAACCTAAGATTTCCTCAAACTAAATACAACAATTTAAGAAGGAGGAAATGCTTTTTCACTCAAGCAAAAAAATCACTTTAAGTACTCTCACAAGGTATGCTTAATGAGGTTGAGAATGTAAAGAGAATTTCTAAAAAGATTATTCTTCAAACACTATTTTGAAGATAACTCTTGCAAGCTTTGAGTAATGAACTTCTCTTTATTGCTAGATCACTCTTTGTTCACTCTTTTGATTGAGAATAGATTTCACAATAAAATACTTGCTTAATGGAATAGTTCTTTATGTGTTTCTATTGAGAGCAGATCCTTTTATATCATGATCAAAGAACTAGCCCTTAGAAAAGAATGTGTCAGAATATGAAGGTTCTCTGGTGTGGCAGAAGAATTTCCATCTAATCCATATCATTAAGTTTTTAACTTGCTCTGCCATACGGTACCTCTGCAAGTCATTCCACTCCTAGAATTTTCCACCACCAAGCTATTGTTTCAGTAGTTTTTGAGCCAGGACTTTTTCTTTTTCATCTTTGAGATGAAATTGTTGAGCTAGAGGATTAATTGTAAGATTTGAACTTGGTTTGGGAGTGTGCTCTATTTTAATGGCTTTGCTTTTAGATTCGTAAGCTATTTTAGCTTTCTTTTTCTATTGTGATTCCATGTTCAAAGGTTCTGCACTTTTATTCTTTTGTTGAGCAATCATAGAGGTAAGATTCTCTTTTATTTCAGAGCTAGAGCTGGGGTAAATAGGTTGAGGGCTATTCCTAGTAGGGTATTTGTATCTCTTTGTGGAATCAGGTTTGGGAGCCATGAGTGATTTAAGTGATTGATGCAAGGAAAATGTAAAAAATTATAGCAAAAATTGAGAGAGAGAGAGAGATACAGAGAAAGCAAGGCAATAACATAAAGTAGAACTGATTTTAGGGTTTAAATAGAAGTTCAATGGGTTCCCTCTTTTTAAAAAAATGACCATTAAGAATGTTCAACGGCTATTGTGAGTTTGGCAATGACTATTGGACATGACCGTTAACTTAGTCTTCCATGAGTTCTTCAGCTAATGATGGTGGCTGGCTCGCAACGACCATTGAAATGGTGACAACAGTCATTGGGGATACGCAATGATCATAGAGACTAACATAATCAAAATGAAAAACTTACATGTGACACAACAGTCATTGTGAGATATGCAATGGGCGTTGGCTATGTTACTCAAATAGAAACTTAGTTTAAAATAAATTTTTCTACGACATAACCATTTTGAAAGCTTAGCTAATGAATGTTATTAATTTAATTCAATAAATTATAATGAATTCAACTAATATTTGGATAGTTTAATCAATAGTAGACAATTAAAATCTTAAGTTATTAAATCTAAAGACTTTAATAGTGATCAAATATCATCACTTGCAACAAAGATTATAAATTAACTATGAATGAGATAAACCTATTTGAAGCTATTCCAAGGTATTTCCATCAATTATACCAAGTTCTCTTTTGATGAATTACATCATTTCATCACAAAGAGGTTTAGTGAAAATATTTGCCAATTTATGGTTAGTATTAACAAACTCCAACACAATATCTCCATTACTAACATGATTCCTAAGCAAGTGATTTTTGATGTTTATATGTTTGCTTCTAAAATGATGAATGAGATTTTTAGATAAGTTTATAACACTAGTGTTATCACACTTAATAGCTACTTTCTTTACAACAACATTATAGTAAAGAAGTTATTGTTTCATCCATAGGATTTGAGCACGACATAGTCCAGTTGCTATATACTCAGCTTCAATAATTGATAAAGTGATTGAGTTTTACTTTTTGCTACTTCAGAACACTAAATATTGATCAAGTAATTGACATGTACCTAAAATGCTCTTTCTATCTAAGGTACACCTAACAAAATCAATATTATAGAATGCATTTAACTTAAATGAAGAACTCTTAAAATACTAAAGTCCTAAGTTAAGGGTATCGACAAGATACTTAAGTATGTGTTTCACAGCATGCAAGTGAGACTCTTTAGGATTGGATTGATATCTAGCACATAAGCAAACTCTAAGCATAATATTAGGTCTAAAGGTTGTAAGATAGAGTAAACTACCAGTCATACCTCTATATAGCTTTTGGTCCACATTCTTACCATGTTCATTCATGCTTAGTTTGATGTTCATGCACATAGGAGTTTTACAAGGTTTGTTGTTGTCCATGCCAAATCTTTTGTTTAATTCCTTTGTATATTTGTCTTGGTTAAAGAAGATTCCTTCTTTCCCTTATTTTATTTGTAATCCGAGGAAGAATTTGAGTTCTCCCATCATGCTCATTTCAAACTCACTCTTCATTACTTTAGAAAAATGTTCACATAAGAAAACATTACCAGCACCAAATATGATATCATCTACATATATAAACACTAACAATATGCCCATTTTCTTTTTCTTAGAAAAAAAAGTTATGTCTACCAAACCTTTGGAGAAACCTTTTTCTATAAAAAGTTGCTCAATGTTTCATACTAAACTCTTGGAGTTTGCTTCAAGCCATATAAGGCTTTGGTCAAGTTGAACACATGATTAAGAAAGCAATGACTTTCAAAACTAAGAGGTTGTTCAATATAGACTTCCTCATTAATGTACCCATTGAGAAAAACACTTTTGACATTCATTTGATATAACTTGAAATTCATGTGAGATGCAAATGCAAGTAGAATTTGAATGGTTTCAAGTCTAACTACAAGTGCAAAGGTCTTATCAAAGTCAACCCCTTCTTTTTGGTTATAGCCTTTGGCTACTAACAGAGTCTTGTTCCTAATGAGGTCTCCATGTTCATCAAGTTTATGTCCATAGACCTATTTAGTTCCAATAATAAAATGATTATGAGGTCTAGGAACTAAGGTCCATACTTTGTTTCTTTCAAATTGGTTCAGTTTTTCTTACATAGCAAGAATCAAATGTTAATCTTTAATGGCCTCATCTATAGTCTTCGGCTCAATAAGGAATCCAAAAGCAAGATTAGTACATGCATTTCTAAAAGATGATATAGTTATTGCCCGACTTAATGGATCACTAATGATAAGATCTCTTGAGTGATCATTCCTGAAAATCCAGTCCTTTCCATCTGAGTTTACTCTTCACTAGGAGTAGAAAGAGGTGGATCTTTATTTCTTTCATTCCTCAAGTCTTGTAGCTTGTCCATGTTGTTTCCTTCTTCTCTAATGTTTATCTCACTCATGAAACTTAAAAGATCATCAACATCTTCTTCTTTTCTTGAAGAAGTGGGATCAAATTTATCAAATAAATATACATAGACTCTTCTACAACAAGTGTTCATTTGTTGAAGACTTTATATCCTTTTGCAAAAAGTAGAATATCTAAGGAAAATTCCTTCATCGGATTTAGAGTCAAACTTACCAAGGTTGTCTTTAGTGTTTAAAATAACGCATTTGCAACCAAAAACTGTGACATATGCAATCTTGGGATTCTATTATTCTACAACTCATAGGGATTTTTCTTCAATAAAGGTCTCATTAAGACTCTATTTAGGACATGGCATGAAGTGTTTACAACTTTAGCCCAAAAATTCTAAGGAAGAGTTATTCATTTAACATGGTTCTCGCCATTTCTTGAAGAGTTCTATTCTTTCTTTCTACCACACCATTTTGTTATGGTTTTCTAGGAGTTGAGAAGTTGGTGAGATACCATACTCATCACAAAAGTTATGAAACTTAGAATTATCAAACTCTCCTCCATGGTCACTCCTAATAGAAGAGATTTTCAAATCCTTTTTGGTTTTGAATTCTCTTGGCAAAGGTTCTAAATGCATCAAAATAAGAATCTTTATGAGGGAGGAATAATACCTAAGTATATCTAGAGTAATCATCTACTATGTCAAATGCATAATACATGCCTCCCATGCTAGATACTCCAGTGGGGCCAAATAGATCAATGTAAAGCAATTGAAATAGTCTTGAAGAACTTACCTTATTATTAGCTTTAAATGAGGATTTAATTTGTTTACCTCTTTAACATGCTTTGCAAACTCCTTCCTTTGTAAACTTAATTTTAGATAGTCCTTCAACCAAGTTTCTTCTCTTTAACTTATTGAGGAGTTCCATGTTAGCATGTCCTAGCCTTTGATGTAAGGTTTTATCTTCATCCACTATGGAAACTAAGTAATTTGCAGTATGGCTAGCAAAAGAATTCAAATCAATCACATAAATATTATGAACTCTTCTACCAATAAATAGAATTGTGTTATCACTCATCCTTAACACATAACATACTTGTGACACAAACATAATTCTAAGACCTTTATCACACAATTGACTTACACTTAGTAAGTTGTGCTTGAGTCCATCAAAAATCAGTACCTTATCAAGGATAGGTGAGTCATCATCCTTAACAACTTTACCAATGCTAATAATTTTGGCTTTGTCATTGTCTCTAAAAGACACATTTCTTAAACCTTCAATCTTTTCCAATTGTGTGAAGAACTTCTTTTCTCCTGTCATGTGATTTAAACATCCACTATCAAGATACCACTCTTGCTCTCTAACTTGGGATTTAAAGCACAT
>CATIWR010504259.1:0-12356 GCA_949677035.1 Omphalea diandra | reverse complement strand
CCATAATTACAATATATCTTTAGATATACCATAATTACAATATATCCCTAAAGATCTGCTATATATATCTCTAAGAATCTGCTATATATCCCTAAAAATCTGCTACAGAAATATATACACCATAATTACAAAGATATATACAGTTATGGAAATAAATAAATAATATGTCAATTATGCTAATACCTACAAGGCTGAACCTGCATGCTATTGCTTGAGCAACGACTATAAGAAGTTCTGCTGTTGGAATCCAAAACTTCTTCTCATGTTTGGTATACAATTGTATGATCACTACTGAAAAATATGGTTCCTTGGTTGTGCATTTCTTTCTTGAACAATGCTAAACTTATAGGCTTCTAGTTCTGATTTGCATCTTATTCTCATTCTGGATTGTATTGTATTCCTTAATTCAGGAATACTATGGCCATGAAAATGCATACTTATAAATCAAAAGCATGATATAATTACCAACACTGCAAGTCATATCAATATAATACCTTGTTGCATAATGTGTAGCAGTTTATTACCCAAAGCTCAAGTGATTTCAAACATTAAAGTGCTAAAATCAAAAGCCTCATGCAACTTGCTTGTTAGTTTAAGAAAAATTTTTGTTTCTAATTGATTTTGGATGAATGGTGTTGTGGAAGAAAAGGCTACCGATGGAGAATTTGACAATGGAAGAATAAAATTTAATAGAGAAAACACAAAAAAATTATATTGGCATAAATAAAAAATACAATTAGACTGTCTTAAATTATTTATTCATGATATTTCTTCAATAATAAAGATATCTATTTACAAGCTTACAGACAACTAAATAATACTGCAATCAGATTTATTTTTTTTACAAAATCTTTAGTTAATCACTAAAAAGTAAATAATAATAATAATAATAATAATAATAATAAGGAGCAAATAAATCTAATTCAAATTTTGAATCAATTGTTAATATTCTCTCTTAATTCCAAATTAATAATTTTTTTCTTGCTGCACCTTTTTTCAATTAATACTTAGATGCACTTCTCAGCTACCTTTCCATCAATTTCTTGATGCATTTCTCACTAAACATATAAAATATATAATGCACCTTTTGCCATGATCACTAAATGTGTGATAAACTTCGTACTACAATCTTTTGTTGATGCACTTCTCATCAACCTTTTATAATTTTTTGATTCTTTTAATAAAATAAATTCTTATCATCTTCCCTCATCAATTGACCTAAGGAGATTTTGTGGTACTTCAAGCACAAATAAAACGTCATGAATTAATTTCTCTCTATCAGAATTTGAAACTATAGCAATTGTACCTTTTCTATTTTGATGGTCTCATCAATCTTTAAAAACAGCTTTTTATTATCAGTCATATGGTTACTACAAACATTGTAAAGATACCAAAAATTCTCCCTCAAAAATTACTTTTCTTTTTCTTTTTTTTTTTTACACTTTCACAAGCCTATGTTATTTTTACTTTAATACCACTGTTGGAAAATTTGTTAATAAAAAAAATAACATTTATTAAAAAAATATAAAAAGCAATATCGGCCCAAATTAAAAAAAAAACACAATTAGGCTACCTTTCTTGAATTATTTATTCATAATTCTTTTTCAACAATAAAGATGATCATTTATAGCTCAATAATATCCAAATCACTCAAATACAATCAGATTTTATTTGATTTTTTACATATTTTTTACTAACTAGTAAATAGAAAAATAAAGAGCAAATAAATCTAATTCAAATTTTAAATCAATTGTTAACAACTACCTTTATTGTATAAGTAATTATAGTTTCGCACACTTTTAATTGGGTATATATATATATATATATATATATATATATATGGAAAGCAAAAAATTGGTTGCTCAAGGTATCTATTTCCTAAGGTGTGGACCGTATCCATTTCCCAATAAAATTGGCCATGTTTTTAGTAAGACGGTATACGGACCCAGGAGCATTTTTAATCCCAACCACCTGGACTTCAAGCCTTGGCCCTCCCATCCAAAATTCGTATAAAATATAAAAATTCTTTCCCTCATTTTTGAAATATATTTTTTCTTTTCTTTCAATGCCACCAAATTAACTGACAAAAAATAAAAAATAAAGGAACTTAATTGATATGCACCCAAAAGTAGGGCCACCATAAGCTTAACAAGAAGGAATAAATAAGACTTTTGCATCCAGTGCTAGCTTCAATGCCAGAGAAGCAATATGAACCCAAAAATAGGGCCACCATAAGCTTAACAAGAAGGAATAAATAAGACTTTTGCATCCAGTACTAGCTTCAATGCCAGAGAAGCAATATGACCTACCTCTCAAAGTTCACCTAGATTGTGAATACCATTTATAGATAATGGCCCACCTTATAGACCAAACCAAACCAAAAGCTTCCGACATGAACACTAAGGTAAATGACACCTTAACGGTCATCTTAATGATGGCATAAAACAGCAAGGATTAAGAAGGAAAGACCATACATTACAATATACTATATCAACATGTATTCATAACCAGACATATGGAATCTACTGCATGTTGCTATGCTGTATTTTTGTCCTCATCATGCATGCTAAATCTCTCTCTCTCTCTCTCCATCATTTAAACCAAGAAGGAACTAAAATAATAAACCGTAAACTGTTCAGGGCTATACATATTCTTGAACTGAATGGCATTTTCAGTTCATCAGGGACGAGAAATACACACAGAGGAATGCGATCAATACACATCTAAAATGCAATCAAATATAAAGAATGCAATCAAATATAAAGAATCATGGTGTTAATGGCAAGAATGAATAGTCTCAGAACAAAACTTCCCCTATACGGGGAAATTAATGGAACCTCAAACTATTTTTTTAGAGTATTTTGGAGAATCAAGTTCTACCAATGCTAAGAAGTACACAAACACCCAGCGATGACTCGGCCACTACCATCACAGCAAGTTCCCCACCAGGTCAAATGGTATATATGCTCTACCTTGAATAAAAACCCAAATCCAGAAGAAAGCTATATACATAAGTTGACCCTAGAAAATCCAGGAATTGCCCAACACTTCAAATATCTCCCAAATTTCGTTGGACTCTGTACCAGTGAGACCCTGCAGTGGTCACATGTTCACTTGGATCTTCATAACGAATCGCATGAGTTCCACCCTCTGCCTAAAGCTTTACAGACACAGAAATTGAAAGTCATCCTAGAGAATCACCCACTTTCTCTCATGCAATGCCCGGGCAAGAGAAACTTATATTTATCAGCATTTTCTAATAGATACGATGGAAGATGAACAGCTGAGTAGGAATGAGGAATTGGTCCCATTTTCCCAATGATTTCTTTGAACGTGTACTCCTCCGGAAGCATATCAAATAAATCAGCACCCTCACATATTTTTTTCTGGATTCTTTCAGGGTTCAAAAAACGCTTGAATCGGACTCTATCATAATGGCTGTAAGCTCTCATCTTGAATATAAACTCCCTTATACGACGGAAGCAAAAGCTGCAGTGCCATCCTGCATCTGCCAAAATGTCATCAGATTGGCGATAATGTGCATACCTTGTCTTGCCTATCTGATACCTGTGAATTGAAGCTCTCCAGCTGTTATTATCCACAAGGAACTCAAAAGAATAGAGATAATTCTTCAGTCGAAGGTGAAGAATGGAAGGTATGTCATCACACCATCTCAAGAGATTTATAGTATGCCTGCTTGGTATCTCATCTACATCCGACATTATCAACAAATCATCATCTGAAATCCCTGCTACTTTAATAAGTTGATCCAATGCTACTCGCTGATATGCCTCCTCAATAAAAGGGTTCTCTCCTTTCCTAAATCTCCCTCCAATAGACCCATAAGTCAATCTGGACTCCACAAATTTGAACTGATCTCGATGTTTAGCAAAATATAGAAGCTTTTCACTGCCAGTAAATGTTGAATTAGACTCAAGAAGAACGAATTGTGTCACATAAGGATACAATTCTTTCCATCTTATTGAAAGGATATCGAGCTCATTACTGAACAACACCGCATCATAAACGCGTCTAGGAAACTCACGAATCTTCCAACCATGGAGCTTGCAGAGGTTCTCCATTGACACATTCTCATGATAATAATGTGGAATTTCATTGAAGCTTCTAGGCGGTTTTTCCCACAGTGGTCGCAGGAAGTACGAGATCTTCTGTCCATGCACATAAATACCATATATGCATGTTGGCACAAGGATGAATAGAAATAAATAGGTCTTTAAATCAATGCCACGGAGGATACATCTGATTCTAGACATACTCAAAACTCGGCCCGAGACCTGCAGATAAAAGAGAGTTCATTTTCGTCATTAGATATTATATCAGAAAAAAGTATGAAGTACAACACATTTTCTGTCCGTCAAATTTTGAAAATTGTAAAAAAAAAAAAAAAAAAAAGAAAAAAACTCATGGAGAACATCTACTGAATATAACGACATTACAGAAAGCAAGCACTTTTTTTTTTCCACTTTCTTTTTCAGCAAATGATAGTGCTCTGGGATGAGAGGAAACACAGATGATTGCTTAAAGATGGCTTTTTTTTTTTTTTTTCCTTCCAAAGATGCATCAAAATACTTTTCATTGTTTCATTTCAGATAACCTGGAAAAGTAAATGACATTTTATAATAATTATTTTCCATAGGCAAATAAAGTAACCAAATTCAAACGATCCAGATTGTGAAGTCACCAGAATCTGCAAGCTGTTCCAATTAATCAAATGGGGAATTCTATGGTGACTTTGAATTTAACAAAGTAAATTTTACTTTTCAAACCACCACCTTATGAATTAGGAAAACTCTCATCTTATGGCCACAAAACAAAGCACAAAATGTAATAAAAACAGAAATCAAAATCCATCCCCCAGTGGTATTGTTCTAAATTAAAAAAATTTTAACTTTGGCAATCAAATCAAGCAATTTATTATCATTGAGAAACACCAAAACCTCAAAAATATAACTTAACAGATACAGAAGAATGGATTTCAAAGCACAAAGAAAAATCAGGAATTCAACTATCCAAAAGAGCCAATCATTTGCATTGCAATATACATGATTCAACCCTCATCTCGGAAAGGGAAATCAGAGATCCAAAATTTAAAGATGCTTCCTTTCTATTAAGATTACATAAGCAAACAAAACCCATTTCCAAAAACCTAGAAAAAAAAAAAATCAAAATCTGAACAACCAGAGCAACTGGGTTCTAATTCTAAACATACAACATTAAAAAAACAAATCAATCAAATAAAATACAAACGAATTACATACCTGACCACAAACATCGCCACATATATCATCAGTCTTCTTGGAGCAGTAATGCCCACCATTCTCACCCATCATCCACCACATTTTCCTTCTGTTTCTTTTCGTTTTTCTCCTTTTATCTCCTCTTCAAAACAGAACCCAAAACGAGATATAGATCACTGTACCAAATTACCAAAAAGTCCCACAAGAAAGGCTGGCCAAATGGGCAAAACTGTAACTTCTTCTCCTTCCCTCCCTGCTTCAACCCTCGATCTCCGCTCCTCTCCAGCCGACGAAGAATACCCACCAAATTTAGCGCTTTACTATATCTAACAACAAGTCCTTTACAATAATAAACAAAGAAGAAGGAAGTATTTTGGCCTAAAAAAAAAAAGAATAATTATCCAAAATTAAGGAGCTTAAAATGTAAAAACTGATAAAAAAAATAAAAGGTAGTAGGGAAAATGCAAAAAGAAAAGGCTGTGCTGGTGGTGAATCTGTTAATGGAGTATTTGTTGTAAACAGAGACGCTGTTCTTCCTACACATATAGAAGAAAAAGAGCCGTTTCTATGGTTATTATATCATTTTCTTATTGACGAAACTACCCTTGTGCTGGCCTGATATTTTGAAGAGAAATGTTGGAGGGATAATTTGGTAATCTCTGAAGCCCACGCGTCTACGAGTGGCTGAAGACAACTGTCCGCGTCTTTTCTTGGTGACGGGCACACACAAATTCTAATGAACAGAGTAAGGATAATATGGTCATTTGGATATGAGAACTTGTAAGTTGTACGATGGACTGGACGTTGTTTAGCTGCACATGGTAAGGGAATTTTCTTGTCTTTTTATGTATTATTATTATTTTTTAAAAGATTCAAATTTTTTAGTTCAAAAATCATACTAAGGTAAGGGGTATGCTATAATTTTTTTTTTTTTCTTTTTTGCTTTATTTTGTACAAATGTTAGACCATGCTCTGCAATCTCCAACAAGTACGGGGAACAAGTGATCCAACAGAAACTGAAGGTTTTTTTTTTTTTTTTTCTAAGAGTTAGATGGCATCAATATTGAGTTAATTAATCTAAAATTTTTATATTTATTATATTTAATTAAATCATTCATCATTTTTTAATATTATACTAAATTATCTCTTATATTTATTTTATTATACTAAAAAAATTATATCGTTAAATTCATATAAATACTGAAAGTACTTTTTAATGTAATGAGATAAATGTAAAAAAATAATTTAATATAATATTAAAAAATTGAAAAATAATTTAGTTAAATATAATAAATATTAGAAAATTCAAAGTAATTAATTAATTCAGTAACTTACTTTTAACTAAATTCTCTTTAACTAATAAAAATTGACTTTTTTAGTCCCAAAAAACTTTTTTTAATGTAATGAAGTAAATATGAAAAATAACTTTATATAATATTGAAAAGTAAACGATAATTTAATTAAATATAACAAATGTTGGAGAGTTCAAAGTAATTAACTCTATTAATTTTTTCAAGTATGCGAGCTATGAGTTAAAATTTTTTATGAAATTAAAAAACATTGAAAATATAAATAAGATTGTTTAAAGTCGATAATGGAATGAAACAACTCTTCTCTTTTAATGTTTTGGGATTATCAGTAACAAATCTTTTTTCTCTTTATTTTTTTATAAAGTGGGTTATTTTATTTTTTTTAGTTTTTATTTTATTTTACCTCTGTTTTAAAAGCTTTTTCTTTAAATTTATTACTTGTCTCTTTGGTGAGAATTTTTATCTTTTTTTTTTAAGAATTTTAGTGTGTTGAGATTAATTATTTAGTGATATATATATATATATATTGGGCATCATTTCTCAAATTTATTCTAATGTACTATATGAATTTTAGTTCATATCACACTATAATATCATATCTAGTAAGATCTTCATAATTGATAAAAATATAGAGTTATTAAAAAAAACTTAAAGGTAAAAGTACAAATTTGATAAAAATGATACTATATTTTTTAGTGCTATATGGAGTATCTTAAAGGTAAAAGTACAAATTTGAATTAGTAAACTTTAACACATTTTGTGGGAGTCAGCATTTATACATCTCCCAGTATCTAAGCAACTAGTTCCTTCCCTGAACTTTCACACAAACTCAGTTATTAGTCATTTAATTACTTCTAGTCATGTAACCACAGGAAGAAGAAGAATTTAAAAAAAAAACAACAAAATAATATGGTATATTGAACTTACTAGAACAAAAAATTTTCTATAGATTTGGTTCATTATTTAGTAAATATAAAATTATATCGATTAAATAGAAAAACCATATAAAATAATTTTTTTTAAAATTGATTAATTGAATTTAACTCGTATTATAAATTTTCTTTAAATGGAATATGTATTCCTTTTCCACTTGAATGGGTCAACTCTTTTAACTGGAATGGAAAACCATAAAAAACGTTACGAATTAATTAACGCAATTGATCATATAAGAAAGAAGAAGAAGAAGAATTGGAAAAGTAAATCGATACTGCCTTTCATTTGTTAACGTGTGACTTTGGGCACCAACTCGTCACCATCGGGACTGACTGACTGGTTAAGGGTGAGGAATCGAACGTTTGGAAATGATTCATTAGGCAGGCTTTTTTTCTTACCCTGTCGATAGAAGTGAGTCTACTGAGAACCAACCCTAAATTTAATCCACAATTTGCTGATAATTGATAACTTCTTGTCTATTTTTTAATAAAAATTTGCCTGCATTCTTTAAAAATTAAAGATTTTTTTTTGTAGGCAAAAAATATGTCACCAATTGACAAAAGAAAATTGTCCTAAATGTATGGTCAATGCCATGAATCATGTTAGAAAATTATTATTTCATCTCTCTTAAAATAATTGACAAAATTTCTATTTTAAACGTCTCAAAATTATTAACAGTTTTCTTTTTTAATTGGTAATTAATTAAACAATTATCTAATATATCATTATTAATTGACATCTATTTTCACACCATTAATAAATTATTGCTTATATTTTTTTACTTTGAATTTGTATTTTCAATGCAAAGATAAAAAATTATGCTCTTCAAAAAAAATTTTTTAAAGTTCCAATAATCATTATAGTATTTAAATATTATTATCAACTTTTGTAGGACTATAATTTATTAATGTTGATAAAATAAAAAAAAAATAAATAGAGGTATTTTAGTAAAAAAAGTAGTTAAAATACACAAAATAACTATAATTAATTAACTTTCTCAATTTTGGTGACAATGAAATTTTATCAAATTGTTTTAGGATGAATAAATTAGGAGGCCATGTTATTGTTAAATACTTCCTCTATTTCACAATATATGTTATTTTAGAAAAAAAAATATTTTAATATAATTGTCATTCTATATTACCAATTATTTGTTTTTCAAATTTACCTTTATCATCATCTTCTCTTTTTCTCTTATAATTAAATATTTTCTTATTAATGTTAGTGTAGAAATTTAGGTAAAGATAATTAAAGGTATATTAGTCAATATTAATTAAAATTATTTTTAATTAATTATTTTTTAATCTAAATGCATAATTCTAAAAAAACAGATATTATGAAATGAAGCGCATAAGTATGCCATCATTGATGCAATATATATATAAATCTCCCACATTTCTTTAGCTATTAAATCAAAATTTTTCACCAAAACAATTTTGTCACTAATTCTATCAGTATTCTGTTAATTTTTTATAGTATCCCTAAGAGTAAAAAGCAGAAAAATTATAATATATTTATTTAAATTCTTAATTAGATAACAAAGCTCTAAAAAGAGACACTATACCAATTCATTTAAAATTTTAATCTGTAAATCAAGATATTTATTTTAGTAAACCGGTTCATTTTTTCAACAAAACCAAACACCACCTATCACCTATGTAATTATCTTTAGTATTTTTTTTGTCTTATATATATTAATTCATATAATATTATGATGATCATTAGTAATATTCCCTTAATAAAATATGATTCATAGAAAATTTCACCCCTCATATGATATGCTCACATATAAAACAGATACTGAGTTTGAAGTCTTCAAAATCAAAGGTTTATTGCTGCGCGTGTCCAGAAACGCTTGAATTGGCTTTGGGTCGGCAAATGAGTCAACACGTTAACGAGTTTGAGTTTCTCCATCCTATCTTTCTTTCTTTTGCTTCCTTAGCCGTGTTACTTAGACACATCCAACAATTAAAAACTCTACATATAAAGTCAAAATTTCTTGCAAAAGAAACAAAATAATAATTTTTAAAAAACACAAAATAAACAAATAACAAAATATATAAACTTATTAGGAAAAAAAAATATATACTATTGATAAAAACATTCATGCAATACTAAAACAGAAAAATTATTATTATTATAATTATTATCATTTATTATTATTTTACAAAGGATAATCCACTCACTTTATATACTCCCTTCATTTTATTTTGTGTGTCGTTTTAAATAAATTTTTTATTTTAATTTATATATCATTTTTAAAAAAATTAATAAAGTATTAATTATCTTTTCTCTAATTTTACCTTTTATTTCTTCTTATCTCTACTAATCAATATTAATACATACATTAAAGAAAAAAAGAATTAATGAAGTCATTTTGAATAATTGAACTCATTTTAAAACAATCGAGTAATTTAATAAAAAGATAATTTAATCATATTAAGTTATTTTTCTATAATTGAGTCTATTTTATAAGTTTCTTAAACTCAGTGCAATTACCTTAAATAACACATAAACTAAATGGAGGAAGCATATTTGATGATTGTAAAATTTTTTTATTAATAACACAAATTAAGGACATAACACATTTCTTCACAAAACCATAATAATTTTCTAAATAAATGCTAATTTATATAATCTGTTTTCACGTTTTTCATAATTGATGTGAAATTTCAAAATACTTGCTCACTTTTTAATTTTCATGAATGAAAAACACCAAATTATAGGAGTTTAATATTGGATTTTTAAGGTTAACATTCACATAAATTAATTTATTTAAATATATTAAATAATGTACACTTAAGAACATTTAAAAAGAATTTAATATGGATGGACGGCTAAAAAACACTTACAGTCCCGATCCTTGATTATAAAACAAGCACTAAAAGTTTTGTATGGAAATTCGTCTCATTGTGTTTGGCTTTCTTAATTTGTTTCTTTCATTTTCTCTTCTACTTAGAGGAATTACTCATCAAGTTAAAGAATTTCAGTTCTATATTATTCTGAGTCTGGATTTTATGTACCTAATACAAATAAAACAATTAATCGTTTATTCTAAGTCTTCGAATCAGACAAATTGACACATTATTATATTAACCGATTAAAACAATACATAAAAGTTGACGTCTACAGCATTTGTCAAGTCCATTTGATAACAACAAAAACATTTTATTTATGTTAATAATGCAATTCGAAAAGACTTTTTGATGCTTGAATTTCATTGGGTTAATTTCATTTCAGTTGTCCCATTTAATTTGTTTCTAGGGGAACTGTCATCCACTATCAAGTTGGAGACTTAACTATCAATAACAATAAAATTTACAGAAATTATCTATGTTATTTTCTTCAATTATCACTTTAAATTATTGTATTTTTTTAGAAAAATTACACCAAATATGTTATTAGACTAAAAATTATTTTAAAAAAAACTATGTTAAAAAATTATGTATTTTGAATTTAATTACATATGAATTCTTTATTTTTTTTTCAAATGTAAAAATATTGATATTTATTTTTAATTTATTATAATTATTTATTAATTAAATCTATATATTGACAAATCTTTAATTTTAAAATTTATCTGTGTGTCTATTATTGGAAAATGAAATAATATTTCAAGTATTTTAGTTAAAATAATTTCACATTATTTTAGCTACTGAAATTTTAAAATGGCTTTTTAAACAATTATATATTGTTTGCACGATTTGGTTGGACGTTGATTCCTTAAAAAGTTGTCAAGTTCATGTGAGTGTGAGGGTGGGTAAAATATTTAATTATGATCTTGTACATAATTTTAGAACACCAAAATATTAATAATTGAACAGAAATAAATTGTGTACCTGTTTCCGCGTTGAATCTCAAATTATTTTGAGTCATAATACTGAACGTTGAAATTAAACCACTTGAAAATTTGTCAGAACGGTTGAAAAACAAAAGCTAGATCTTCCTCTCCTTGACCTTCTCGAAGACGGCTATAATGGGCGTAGCAACTAGGGCTTTCTCTATGAAGGCAGGAGAGGGGACCTAGCCTATTTATAATAATTTTAACAGGCTCACCCATCACAGGTTCATGTTAAAATAGGCCTACACTGACCGTCTTCTATATCGGCCCACAAAAGATATCACAAGCCCATAACTCTATTAATTACATTTTAATTGAGCTTACCCCAAAACAATAAACTATATTATTTAGTCCGTTTTATAAATAATTAAAACCAACCCATAATTAATATTAGCCCACATAATAAAAATTTCTAACATTCTCCCACTTGGGCAATATTAATTATGACGTTTTCATATTTTAAGAAGGAAAACATTTTCGAAAACGACTCTCGGACTGAATACTTTAAACTCAAGTGTGGCCACACAATTTTTAGAAAACATATAGTTTATTGATAAAGTGACATTTCAAACACAATCTTGTTCACATTAAATTATCAATATCAAATCATGACAGTAGTTATGCCCCTTATTGACATAGTACTAATCCATAGTCACAAACATTGACAACTTAACCGACCTGGATTCCGATATGGCAGTGTAACAAGAAAATAGCGCCTCATGTGATTAATACATTATTTTCTTGTCAGTCCTCCAAACATTTCTCTTTCACACATGCTCTAACGAGTAAGAGAAATTTACAAGGCTTCACGATAAGGCTGTTATTTCCATCTGAAATACACACAATGTCTTATCTTGTCACAGGGCTTCACAATAAGGTTGTTATTTCCATTTGGAAATACAATCACAATGCCTTAGCCTTTGTTTCCAGAAACACAATTGGAAACCATCTCTGCTTAAGATAATCACACCAGTCTTAAACATATTAACCACAACTCATAGCATGTTATATATA
>CATIWR010504151.1:0-21485 GCA_949677035.1 Omphalea diandra | reverse complement strand
TCGGGTATAATCGACCCTACATCCACTCCCTAATTCCCAGCAATTGGGTGTTCCACTATCTTTTAATTGTGTTTCTAAGCTCACACCAAATTTTTACACTTATGTTTTCAAGTCTCACATAACAACCTTTACACTTGTGTTCTTGAGGCTCACACAACAATCTTTACACTTATGTTTTTAAGGCTCACACAAATATCTGTTTTTAGTGTTTTTATAGGCTCACACTACAATCTTTAAAAAAAATGGTGTCTATGCTCACACCAAACAATCACCTAAAGAAGAGAAAAGATTGAGTAGCAAAATTGCAAGAGTTTGGTTACAAATTAATGAATTCTCTTGCATTTACATCTATTTGGTGAGGTATTTATAGCCTCTACCCACCAAAGAGATGTTGTAATCAAACTAGTAGCAAATCTTCAAAGTATGCTAGATAGATTTTTACATTAAATGCTTGTCAGATATCATTTGCGGTCACTACTACTCTTTCGTGGTCGCGATTTTCAAATTTCCATACGAAAGCTAAAACTTGCGATGGAAAACCCTATTTGTGTCTAATGACTAGTCCATATGTCATCTTCCTATTGGGTCACTAGGAAAATATAGTCGTTGCCTTTCACCTGCTCATAAAAGTAGCGGTCGCAATTTTTTCTTATATAGGTCGCGACTCAAGACACAAAATCGTTTGCCAAAAATGTTCATCTTCTTCCTCACGACTTGCGGTCGCTACCCACAAGTTGCTATCATGATTTTTGTCTTCCAACGGCCACCTGGGACACTTATCAAGCTGTGGTTGTGGACTTGATTCCCTCTTGAGTTACTTCAAATTTCACTGTCACGACTGAGGTGTGACACTCACTGGGAATTCTTCTATGACTTTGGCTCTCCTTTCTTTGAATTGGTCGCAATAGAGAAGTGGCCCGCGAATCCATCTATCCAATTTGTCAACATGCCTTAGTCTAGTTCGCGATCGTGATTTATGAAGTTGCGGTCATGAATTAGGAGGCATTTTGCTTTCTTTGAAGATTAAATACTTCATCCAACTTTAAATATAGAGACTAACTAAAAATTGCAAAACAACACTTAATTGAATCATTAGAATTGATCAATCTCCTTTGTCAAGATCAAAAGTGGTTTAAGACTTAGGATTAACCATCATAGTCCAACAATCTCCCCTTTTTTGATTTTGACACCTTAGATTGATCCAAAGGGAAAATAATACAAAGATATTAAGTTAGAGTGAAGTTAAGGTAAAATTTCAATGAATAATACTTAAGATAAAAATTTCCTAAGTATGACATTCAATCATTGAGGAAAAAAAAACTTAAGTATAAAGTTATGATGCTCCCCCTCAACTTATGTTATAAGTTTCATGTTATTATTTTCTTCCCCTTAATCTTAAGTTATTACTATCTCTCCCCTTTTGGCATGATAAAAAAAAGGGTGAAAGAGGGAAATGAAAACAAGCATAAGTGTACATAAGGAGCAAAATAAGAATGCAAAATATAAAGATAATGATTTGTAAAGAAACAACCTTTTTATATATATCACTGTAAGATCATACAAGTTTGAAACATAAACAAAAGCAAGAAAAATACAAAGGATTCCTAATATAGAGAGTAGAAGAATCATCATCATCATCTTCGGAAGATGCTTCCTCTTGCTCTTGTGTTGCTCATTCGACTTCATCCCCATCCTCAACTTCATCTTCATTGCCATCTCCATCTTGCGTATCTTCAAATTCAGTGAAGTTTGAAAGATATCAAGAAGGAACCCTAGTTTTTCTTAAAGATCCACCATATCACTGTGAAGATATGATAGAAATAGGAATCTCCTCTTCATCATCCTCATCAATTTATTTAATTTGCGATCAATGGAGGTAAGAAACAACTTAGTATTTGGTTTTGGTTGAGGAGGAGGGACTTGAATTGTGCCTTCTTCAATGTGGAGCCGCTCAGTTTTTGAAGCTTGTGAGGTTCCATCTTCTTTGCTCCTATTGCACCAAAGGTATACGCATAAGTGTCTGGATGAATAGCCTTGGTGTTTATAAGGTAGGTGAGATCTAGGAAGTTTTAGGATGGTAGAAGTTTCTTAGTGAGGAATTTTCTTTTTCCTCATCAAGGGCTCCAACAAAATGGTATATGGTAGTGATATGTGAAGGCAAAAAAAATTGGCTTTTGGGTTTGGTACTCATATGAATCAATTGATCCATAAGGTACGAATTAGTTTGGATGGGTTTATTTTTGACAAGGCAAAAAAGGAATGCCAAGTCTTTTTAGGACTATTTCTCATTACCATCACCTCTTGCATTTACGGAAAAGGTGATGATACGATGAAGTATCCAAAGGGGTAGGGATTTGATGTGTTTAGATAAAGAAGAGAGGGGTCGTGTTTTTTTTCGATGGAGATTTTTGACCAAAACTCGGAATAGATAACATCAAGTTCAGAGATTATGAAGGGGATGTTTTCTCTAACATGTAAATTAAACAAAGAAGAGAGTTGGTTGAAGGTAATGTAAAAAGGGTCGCCAAAGGCTCAAAACATTAACCCTATTGCCTTGCTCTTGAATCGGCTTTTCAGCTCAATTGTACGATGCACATAAACTCTCGCATAACCTCTTCGTAACAGGGTTCATATCAGAAGATGAACTCGTTCTAACCCAAATTTGAGAGGAAAGCTCGTATTTAGGTGTTGATACCCAAGGTTTCTAGCATCAAAGTTAAGGGTATCTTATTTGGAAGAATAATCTTAGAAGAGTTGGCTTTTAAACCTATTTTTCCTTCCTTGGTAAATCCTTTCATGAGATGGAGGGCAGGGGGTGCAGAGGGTTGAGCCACTGCCTTCCTTTTGTCTGCCTTGGAGAACTTCTTTGGAGCCATAGCAAGAGAGGAAGAGAGTTTGGGAGAGTTTTAGAGAGATTTGAGAGAGTGAAGATGTTTGGAATAGTAGTGAGAATGTCACTATTGAAGGGGTGTAAAAACGGTTATAAACAGTTAGAAATGAATTAATGAATAGTTGGCAACAGTTGACAGTCAAATCACTTAAATGTCTAGGCAGTTACTTTAATTCGAGTCCGCGAATTCATGAGTCGTGATCGTAAATTTCAAAAAATGTGAGTAACAGATAAATTTTCCTCGAGAATACACACCTTAACGATCAAAAATTTGAAAATTTGATCAAAATTTGCGGTGGAGCGGAAATTTCACTACCATGAATTAATGTTTGACAATCGAGTGAAATTGACTTGTAATTCGCGATCATGAAGAAAGGATAGCGACCGCGAATTATGAGTCAGCAATGAAAAATAGTTGAATTTTGAAAATTTTGTGATCCACTTAACTATATCAACCACAAATTTCACAAATCAACAAATATCAATACACGTCACAATATCACATATAAAAATTTTCACTTTTGGGAACTTCCATAAGGCATTCCTAATTCTCTCTTAATGAAGTTCATTCTTTCTTCATTTACAGGTTTGGTGAAAATATCTGTAAGTTGATGATTTGTGTGAATAAATTCTAACACAACAACACCCTTTTGAACAAGATCTCTAAGAAAATGATGTCAATATCTATGTGTTTGCTCCTAGAGTGTTGGATGGAATTTTTAGAGAGATTAATAGCACTTGTGTTATCACATTTAATAGGAATGTGATCAACCATTTTGCCAAAATACTTTAATTATTGTTTCATCCAAAGGACTTGGGTGCAATAACAACCCGCAGCCACATACTCGGCTTTCACGGTGGATAAGGCAATCGACACTTACTTTTTACTGAACCAAGAAACTAGGCATTCACTTATAAATTGGCAAGTTTCGAAAGTGCTTTTTCTATCTAATAAGCTACCTGCATAATCCGCATCCGAATATCCTATAGGACTAAAGGAAGAATCCTTAGGATACCATAATCCTAAGTGAATTGTGCCATGCAAATATTTAAAAATCTTCTTGACAGTATTCAAATGAGATTCTCTAGGAGAAGATTGAAACCTAGCACACATACAAACACTAAACATGATATTTGGCCTATAAGCAGTAAGTTAAAGCAGAGATCCGATCACACCTCGATATCTGTTTTCATCTACCGTTTTACATGATTCGTCCTTATCTAGCTTGATGATACCACTCATTGGAGTTTTTGCTACCTTGCAACCATCCATGCCAATTTTCTTTAGTATCTCCCTTGTGTATTTGACTTGGTTGATGAAGATCTCTTTCTTGGATTACTTGATTTGTAGACTGAGAAAGAACTTGAGCTCTCCCATCATGCTCATTTCAAATTCTCTAGTCATACGCTTAGCAAAATCCTCATAAAAAGATTCATTAGTAGCACAAAAAATGATATCATCAATATAGATTTGAACAATTAATATGTCATGTTTGTGCTTTTTAACAAAAAGTGTGGTATCCACCTTTCCTATCATTTTTCAAGAGAAATGAACTAAGCCTTTCATACCAAGATCTTGGAGCTTGTTTCAAACCATATAAGGCTTTGTTCAACTTAAAAACATGGTTTGGAAAACAATGTGACTCAAAACCAGATGGTTGTTCAACATAGACTTCCTCTTCAATGATGCCATTCAAAAATGCACTTTTTACATCCATTTGAAAAAGTTTAAAATTCATATGACATGCAAAGGCTAAAAGAATCATAATGGCCTTTAATCTTGCTATGGGGGCAAAAGTTTCATAATAGTTTATGCCTTCCTCATAGTTATATCCTTTAGCAACCAATCTAGCTTTATTTCTAGTGATGAAACCTTGCTCATCTAACTTGTTCCTAAACACCCCCTTACAGCCTATAATTGGGTGTTCTTTAGGCCTAGGGACAAGTTCTCATACCTTGTTTCTCTCAAATTGGTTAAGTTCCTCTTGCATAGCAAGTACCCAACTCTCATCATCAAGAGCCTCATCAATTGATTTTGGCTCAAGTTGAGAAACAAAAACTAAAAGATTAAGTTGAGATCTAGTACTTACACCCTTAAATGTATCACTAATGATCAAGTCCTTGGGGTGATACTTGGAAAATCTCCAATCTTTGGGTAGATCTTGGCTTGGCTCTACTTGTTAATGATGTTGGTCTTCATCTACTCTTGATGAATCACCTTCTTCTTTATCTTCTTTTCTTATAGAATTTTCCAATTCCAACTTTTCAAAGTCACCTACAAGATCATAAAAAAAAATACATTTCCCAAGATCAAGTTTATTAGATTCATGAAAAACAACATTCATAGACTCTTCAACTACCATTGAACTTTTGTTAAAGACTCTATATGCTTTGCTTAAGGTGGAATGTCCTAAGAAGATACCTTCATTGGTTTTTGAATCAAATTTCCCAAGATTATTCTTAGTGTTCAAAATATAACACTTACATCTAAATACTCTTAGGTATGATATCTTGGGTTTTCTACCATTCCATAGCTTATAGGATGTTTTATTAAGAATGGGTCTTTTAAAAACTCTATTTGCAATATAACATGCAGTGTTAATGGCTTCAGCCCAAAAGTCATTGAGCATGTCCTAGCCATTTCCACCAATGTTCTATTTTTTGTCTCTATAACACCATTTTGTTGTGGTGTTCTAGGAGCTGAAAAATTTTGAAAAACTCCATTCTCTAGGAAATAATTTTCAAAAGACTCATTTTGAAATTCCTTTCCATGGTCACTTCTAATAGAAGATATGAAGTAACCTTTTTTATTTTGAACCCTTTATAAAGCTTTTAAAAGTATAAAATGAATCATTCTTATGAGCTAGAAAAGATACCCAAGTAAACCTAAAGTAGTCATCTACAAGGACTAGTGCATAATGCTTTCCACCTAAGTTAGCACTTCTAGTTGGTCCTATCAAGTCCATATGAATAAGTTAAAGGGGTCTAGTTGAACTTACAATATTTTTGGCTTTGTGAGAGGCATGGTGTTGCTTCCCCATTTGACATGAACCACATGTCTTGTCTTTGAAGAAGTCTAGCTTAGGAAGACCTTCCACTAACTCTCCTTTAGATACCCTTTAAAGAAGATCCATGCTTGCATGTCCAAACCTTCTATGCTAAAACCAAGCTTTATTACTCGTAGACATAAGACACTTAAAAGATTGGTTAGCTAAATTGTCTAAGTCAATTGAGTAGGTATTGCCTTTCCTTTCACCCTTGAAAATAACCTCATCATCTACTAAAGTGGTGACTCAACATTCCTTAGGATCAAAGTGACTTTGTTACCTTTGTCACACAATTGACTTACACTTAAACAAATTATGTTGTAAGCCACTAACTAAAAGAACATTATCAATTAAAGAGCAACCATTCTTACCAATGGTTCCATTGCCAATTACCTTACCCTTGGCATTGTTACCAAATGTGACATTTCCCCATTCTTTTTCTTTTAATGCCATGAATAGCTTCCTATTTCCAGTCATATGCTTGGAACATCCACTATCCACATGCCAATTGCTTGATTTGATGGCAGCCACACTCACTTACATAATAAAAATGAGTTACCTTTTCTTAGGTACCCAAGCATGCTTAGGTCCTTGGGGGTTAGAAGATGAAGGGTCCTCTAGTTTGAGGTGAGCCTTCCTAATATAGCAATGAATATTAATGTGTCCAAATCTCATGCAGTAATGACATTGGAGTTTGGAATTATGAGTCTTTCTTTTATGCACAAATTTAGTATGAGTAGGAGGCCTTCTCATACCTTAGTCATGTGAATACATGCATGAACGTGTATGATGAATAGGGTAGAGAATTTTTTATGAGAATGACCATGTTTTTTATTATACATATAAATATGGTTAGCTTTTTGAGCCTTGGCTCTAGAGCTTGGAGGAGCCTTTCTTTTGCTCTTAGGCTTAAAAAGCTTAGTGCTAGGAGCACTTTTCTTCCTAATTACCTCTACCCTTGAGGATTGAGGTTCTGAGGATCTAACAAATATAGTTTGAGAAGATGAGGAGGCTCCATTAAAGCCTATACCATGTCTAATTAGTGGAGGTCTTTGTGACACAATCAATGTGTCTAAGGCTTCTTTTCCTTTATGGAACTTAGAGATTGAGCTTCTAAGCTTAGTGACTTCTCCTTTTAAAGTGTCATTCTCCTTTCTAAGTGAAGCCATAGAAGAAGATAAAATAGAAAGACTATCCACTACTTTTTTGAGCTCATCATTGGATGCTCTCAATTCTCTTACAATGTCATTGAGGGATTTATATTCATCCTCTAGCTTTTGACATTTTCTTTTGTAAGATTTCATTTGGGACTTGTATTTGTCACATTTCATGGTTTGAGCCTCTAGAAGCTCTTCATCAATCTCATTAAATTCAAAATCAGAATTAGAATGAAAAGAAGTACTTACCTCATTTGTAGAGTCTTTTTGTGCCATAAAGCAAATATTGGCAACTTCTCCTTCTTCCTCTTCTTCACTTGAGCTATCATCCCAAGTGGCTAAAAAACTCTTCTTCTTCTCCTTGTCCCATCTCTTCTTCTTCTTCAATTTGGGACACTCATACTTGATGTGGCCTTGCTTGCCACATTCATGGCAAGTGACATCGTTGGATTTCTCTCTAGGACTAGGAGTTGTCTTCTTAAAGCCTTTTCTTTCTTTTCTTATTTTGATCAACTCCTTTGTCCTCATTGAAAGCATTGCTAACTCCTTTTATTCCTTGTCACTTTCTTCATCACTTGAGGTAATTTCTACCTCCTTCTCCTTTGTTGAAAACTTATGAGCCAAGGTTCTTCTTTCTTTTTCTGGTTTATCTCTTTGGCCTTTTAGCTTCTTCATTTGTTCATCCTTTTGTAAGGCCAACTTATGAATCAAGAGTTTGCCTATCAAGATGTCTATTGGCACCTTTCTAATATCTGGATTGGACTCCTAGATGTTGCACACTTTAGCACCAAATTTATCTAAAGGAAAGGTTTTGAGGATTTTTGTGTTTAGCTCATAGTTTGTGAGTGTCCTTCCGAATTTCATCATGTTGGTGACGATAGAGAGGAGCCTCTTCATCAGTTCGGTGAGGCTTTCATTATCCTTCATCATGAATAGCTCCCATTCGGTTACATACATCTCCAACCGGCTTGACTTTACTAGAGTTGTGTCTTCATGGTAATTCTCAAGTGTCTTCCAAATGGCATGTGCTGTTTGGCAATGTTGCACTCTTATAATCTCCTCTCTAGAGAGAGAGCTTAGAAGAATGGCCATTGCCCTTTTGTTTTTGCCATTTGATCTCTGGTGAGATTTAACCCATTCTTCTCTTAGAATAAGTTCTTCAATTCCACCCACTATCTTAGTAGGTGGCTTCTATTCTTTTACCACCACATCCTAGAGGTCCATCACATATGTGTCAAGATAGATCTCCATTCTATACTTCCAATGAGTATAGTCAGTTCCATTAAAGTAAAGCTTGAGGTGTGAGTGGATTCCCTCTTGTGCCATGATCTTTTACTTACCAATAAAGGTTTGTTTGAGCGTTTAGGCTCTGATACCACTTGTTGGCCCTTGGCACCATGAAGGGGGTTGAATTGGTGTATAAAAATTAAAACAAGATGGTAAGGAAGAAAATTAGTATAATGGAGACACAAGATTTATAGTGATTTAGGTATAATTGACCCTACGCCCACTCCCCAATTCTTAGTAATTAGGTGTTCCACTATCTTCCAATGGTGTTTTCAAGCTCACACCAAACTTTTACACTTGTGTTTTGAAGGCTCACACAACAACCTTTACACTTGCGTTTTTAAGGCTCACACAATAACCTTTACACTTGTGTTTTTAAAGCTCACACAACAACCTTTCTTAGTATTTTTACCACACTATAACCTTTACAAATAGTGTTTATACTCACACCAAACAATCACCTAAAGAAAAGAAAAGATTAAGTAGCAAAATTGCAAGAGTTTGGGTTACAAATTAATGAATTCTCTTGCATTTACATATGTTTGATGAGGTATTTATAGCCTCTAACCACCAAAGAGACGTTATAATAAAACTGGTAGCAAATCTTCAAAGTATGCTAGATAGATTTTTGCATTAAATGCTTGTCAGGCTTCATTCATGGTCGTTACTACTCTTTTGCAGTTACGATTTTCCAATTTCCATACGAGAGCCAAAACTTGTGGCGGAAAACCCAGTTTGTGTCTAACGACTAGTCCATATGTCATCTTCCCATTAGTTCACCAGGAAAATATAGTCGTTGCCTTTCACCTGCTCATGAAAGTAGCGGTCGCGATTTTTCTTGTACAGGTCGTGACTCAGGACGCAAAATCGTTTGCCAAAAATGTTCATCTTTTGCCTCATGATTTGCGGTTGCTACCCATAAGTTGTTATCATGATTTTTGTCTTCCAACGGTCACCTGGTACACTTGTCAAGCTGTGGTTGTGGACTTCATTCCCTTTTGAGTTACTTCAAATTTCACAGTCGCAACTGAGGTGTGACACTCGCTGCGAATTCGTCTGCAACTTTGGCTCTCCTTTCTTTGAATTGGTCGAGATAGAGAAGTGGCCTGTGAATCCATCTGTCTAATTTGTCAACATGCCTTAGTCTAGCTTGCGGTCGTGATTTATGAAGTTGGGTTCATGAATTAAGAGGCACTTTGCTTTTTTTGAAGATTAAGGACTTCATCCAACTTCAAATTTATAGCTTAACTAAAAACTGCAAAACAACACTTAATTGAATCATTAGAATTGATCAATCACCTTTGTCAAGATCAAAAGTGGTTTAAAACTTAGGATTAACCATCCTAGTCCAACAAAAAGTGCTCCTAGCACTAAGCCTCCTAAGCTTAAGGGCAAAAGGTAGGCTCCCCCAAGCTCAAGAGCCAAGACTTAAAGAGCTAACTATGCCTACAAGTACAACAAATAACATGTTCACTCTTATAAGAATTCTCTACTCCTACTCATCATACATGTACATGCATGCATTCACATAAACAAGGTATGAGAAGGCCTCCTACTCATACTACATTTGTGCATAGGAGAAAGACTCACAAGTCTAAATTCCAATGCCATTATTGCATTAAATATAGGCATGTTAAGATTCATTATTTTATTAGGAAGACTCACCTCAAATTAGAGGACCCTTCAACTCCTAACCCCCTAGGACCCAAGTATGCTTGGGTACCTAAGAAAAGGTGTCTCACTTTTATTGTGTAGGGGAGTGTGGTAGCCACCAAATCAAGTAATTGGCATATAGATAGTGGATGTTCCAAGCATATGACTGAAAATAGAAAGCTATTCACGATATTGAAGGATAAAGAAGGTGGAGATGTCACATTTGGTAACAATGCCAAGGGTAAGGTAATTGGAATTGGAACCATTGGCACGAATGGTTATTCATTAATTGATAATGTTTTATTAGTTAGTGGCTTACAACATAATTTGTTGAGTGTAAGTCAATTATGTGACAAAGGTAACAAAGTCACCTTTGATCCTAAGGAATGCCGAGTCACCACTTTAATGGATGATGAGGTTATTTTCAAGTGTGAAATGAAAGGCAACACTTACTCAATTGACTTAGGCAATTTGGCTAACCAATCTTTTAAGTGTCTTATGTTTTTTAGCAATGAAGCTTGGTTGTGGCATATAAGGCTTGGACATGCAAACATCGATCTTCTTTAAAGCCTATCTAAAGGAAAGTTAGTGGAAGGACTTCCCAAGCTAAATTTCTCCAAATACAAGACATGTGGTCCTTGCCAAATAGGGAAGCAACACCATGCCTCTCACAAAGCCAAAAATGTTGCAAGTTCTTCTAGACGTCTTCAACTAGTTCATATGGACTTGATAGGACCTACCAAGAGTGCTAGCCTAAATGGAAAGCATTATGCACTAGTCCTAGTAGATGACTACTCTAGGTTTACTTGGGTATCTTTTCTAGCTTATAAGAATGATTCATTTGATGCATTCAAAAGTTTTTCAAAAAGGGTTCAAAATGAAAAATGTTACTTCATATCTTCTATTAGAAGTGACCATAGAAAGGAATTTCAAAATGAATCATTTGAAAATTATTGTTTGGAGAATAGAGTTTTTCATAATTTTTCAACTTTTAGAACACCACAACAAAATGGTGATATAGAGAGAAAAAATAGAACACTAGTAGAAATGGCTAGGACCATCCTCAATAGTATTCCTTACAGAATTACTTTTGGGCCAAAGCCATTAATACTTCGTGTTTCATTGCTAATAGAGTTTTCAAAATACCCATTTTCAATAAAACTTCTTATGAGCTATGGAATGGTAGAAAACCCAAGATTCATACCCAAGAGTATTTGGATGTAAGTGTTATATTTTAAATACCAAGGACAATCTTGGGAAATTTGACTCCAAAACCAATGAAGGAATTTTCTTAGGCTATTCCACCTCTAGTAAGGCATATAGAGTCTTTAATAAAAATTCAATGGTAGTTAAGGAGTCTATGAATGTTGTCTTTGATGAATCTAGTAAACTTGATCTTGGGAAAGGTGTTTTTATTGATCATCTTGTAAGTGATTTTGAAAAGCTAGAATTGGAAGACACCACAAGAAGAGAAGACAAAAGCAAGGAATGAGGTGAATCATCAAAAGAAGATAAGGAGCCATAACATCAATAACGAGTCGAGCTAAGCCAAGATCTACCCAAAGATTGGAGATTTTCCAAGTATCACCCCAAGGACTTGATCATTGGTGATACCTCCAAGGGTGTAAGTACTAGATCTCAACTTAATTCTTTAGATAATAATCTTGCCTTTGTCTATCAACTTGAGCCAAAATCAATTAATGAGGCTATTGATGATGAGCGTTGGGTGCTTGCTATACAAGAGGAACTTAACCAATTTGAGAGAAATAAGGTTTAGGAACTTGCCCCTAAGCCTAAGGAACACTCCATTGTAGGTTACAAATGGGTGTTTAGGAATAAGTTAGATGAGTAAGGTCTTATCATTAGAAATAAAGCTAGATTGGTTGCTAAGGGATAGAACCAAGAGGAAGGCATAGATTATGATGGGACCTTTGCCCCCATTGCAAGATTAGAGGCCATTAAGATTCTCTTACACATGAATTTTAAGCTTTTTCAAATGGATGTTAAAAGTGCATTTTTGAATGGAATCATTGAGGAGGAAGTTTATGTTGAACAACCTCTTGGTTTTGAGTCACATTGTTTTTCAAATCATGTTTTTAAATTGACCAAAGCCTTATATGGATTGAAACAAGCTCTAAGAGCTTGGTATGAAAGACTTAGTTTTTTCTTGAAAAATGATTTTTAAAAAGGAAAGGTGGACACCACGCTATTTGTTAAAAAGCACAAGCATGATACACTAATTGTATAAATCTATATTGATGATATCATTTTTAGTGTTACTAATGAGTCTTTTTGTGAGGATTTTGCTAACTGTATGACTAGGAAATTTGAAATGAGTATGATAGGAGAGCTCAAATTCTTTCTTGGTCTATAAATCAAGCAAATCAAAGAAGGGATCTTCATCAACCAAGCCAAGTACATGAGGGAAATATTTAAGAAGTTTGGCATGGATGGTTGGAAAGTAGCCAAGACCCCCATGAGTGGTACCATCAAGCTAGATAAAGATGAATCAGGTAAGACGATGATGAAAAGAGATATTGAGGTATGATATGATATCTACTTTATCTTACTGCTTCTTGGCTAGATATAATGTTTAGTGTTTATATGTGTGCTAGGTTCCAATCCTCTCCGAGAGAGTCACATTTAAATGCTATTAAGAGAATTTTTAAATATTTGCATGGCACAATTCATTTAGGGTTATGGTATCCTAGGGATTCTTCCTTTAGTCTCATAGGATATTCGGATGCAGATTATGCTAGTAGCTTATTAGATAGAAAAAGCACTTTTGGGACTTGCCAATTTATAGGAGAATGCCTAGTTTCTTGGTTTAGTAAAAAGCAAGTGTCGGTTGCCTTATCTACTGCAGAAGCTGAGTATGTTGCTGTAGGTTGTTGTTGCACCCAAGTCCTTTGGATGAAGCAACAATTGAAGGATTTTGGCAAAGTGATTGATAACATTCCTATTAAATGTGATAACACTAGTGCTATCAGTCTTTCTAAGAGTCCCATCCAACACTCTAGGAGCAAACACATAGATATTAGACATCATTTTCTTAGAGATCATGTGCAAAAGGGTGATTTTGTATTTGAGTTTATTGACACAAATCATCAACTTATAGATATTTTCACTAAACCTCTAAATGAAGAAAGAATGAATTTCATTAAGAGAGAATTGGGAATACATGATGGAAGCTCCCTAAAGTGAAAATTTTGATCTTATGTATGAATGCTATGTGTATTGTTTGTTAATTGTATGTCTTATGTTTTCTGTGTGGCATTTTCTTTGCGGATCACAATTTTGATTCTTTCAAAACTTAGTTTTTCATTCTTATCCTTGCTGACTTATAATTCGCGGTCGCTATCCTTCCTTCACAGTTGTAAATTACAAGTTAAAATCACCCTACTGGCAAACATCAAATC
This sequence comes from Omphalea diandra, assembly GCA_949677035.1. NCBI lineage: Eukaryota > Viridiplantae > Streptophyta > Magnoliopsida > Malpighiales > Euphorbiaceae > Omphalea > Omphalea diandra. The sequence continues at coordinate 8,032 of CATIWR010504151.1, read as the reverse complement.
GCGGTTGCAAAATTTTCATTCCACTGATTTTAGTCAATTTTCAATTTTTTTACCATTAAGGTGCGTATTCCTGAGGAAAATTTGTCCGTTACTCACAACTTTCAGAATTCGTGGTCGCGACTCATGATTTCACGGATGTGAATTTGGGTAACCGCCTGGCCATTAAGTGATTTGATGGCCAATCGTTTCCAACTTTTCATTAAACCTTTTCTAGCCATTTGTATACCTTTCAATGGCTATATAAAGCCTCCAAATAATGATTTTCATCACTAATCATATTATCAATCTCTCTTACTTTCAAAGCTATCAAATTCTTCCAAATTTTCTTCATCCCTTGCAATGGCTCCAAAGAAGATCACAAAAGCAGAAAAAGGAAAAGGAGTGGCTCAACCCTTTGCACCTCCTGTACTCTAACTCATGAAGGGAGTCACTAAGGAGGAGAAAGAAAGGTATAAAGCCAATTCCTCTAAGATTATCCTCACTAACAAGATCCCCTCCACTTTTTTATTAGAAAACTTAGGCATCAATAATGAAATTTGTGATTTTCTCTCAAATCTTGGCTGGAACGAGTTCATCTTTCGATATGCACTTGGATATGAAGAAGTTGTACAGGAATTCATATGCACCATTGAACTTAGTCGCAAAGCTAAATCTCCCGTGGGTCAATACGGTTAGTATTCCGAGCCTTTGGCTGTCCTTTTTGCATAACTTTTGAACAACTTTCTTTTCTTTTCAATTTACAAGTTGCATAAAACATCCTTTTCATAATCTTCATGCTTGATGTTATCTATTCTGAGTTTTGGTCGAAAATCTCCATTAAAACTAAACAAAACCCTCGCTCATCTTTGCCAAACACATCAAATCCCTACCCCTTTGGATACTCCACCGTATCATCACCTTTTCTATAAATGCAAAAGGTGATGGTAACGAGAAAGTGTCCTAAAAAGATTAACATTTTTTTTCTGCCTTGTCAAAAATAAACCCATACAAACTGGCCTATACCTTGTGGATCAATTGATTCACATAAGTACCAAACCTAAGTGTCAATTCCTTTTGCCTCCACACAACACTACCATTTATCATTTTGTTTGAGCCTTTAATGAGGAAAAAGAAAAATTCCTCACAAGAAGCTTCTTCCTTTCTAAAATTTTCTTGACCTCACTTACCTCATAAATGCCAAAGCTATACACCCGGATACTTATGCCTACACCCTGGGTGCATTTGGGGCTAAGAAAATGGAAACTTCACAAGCTTCTAAGAGGAAGAGGCTCCACATTAAAGAAGGAGTAATTCCAGTCCCTCCTCCTCAACCAAAACCCAAGTCCATGTTGTCTCTTGCCACCATCAATCAAAAATTGGACAAGATGATGAGAATGATCAAAAGAAGATTCCTATTTCTCTCACATCTTCATAGTGACATGGTGGATCTTCAAGAGAAATTAGGGCTTTCTCCTTGTCATCTGTCGGACTACACCAAATTTGAAGATACACAAGATGAAGATGGCAATGAAGAAGTTGAGGATAGGGATGAAGCAGAAGGAGCCACACATGAGCAAGAGGAAGAAACTTCTAGAGATGATGATGGTTCTCCAGCTTTCTAGATTAGGGATCTTTTGTATTTTCTTGTTTTTGTTATTTATTTGTGTTTATGTTTAAAGATATTGTGATCCATAATTATAAATAAATAAATTTGTGTTTCTTTGCAAATTATTGTCTTATGTGATTGATGAACTTTATCTTTATGATTTGCATTCTTATTTGCTCCTTATGTACACTTATACTTGTTTTTTTTTCCCTTTTACATCCTCTTTTTTATCTTGCCAAAGGGGGAGTGATAAAAAAAAAAAAATCTAAGTCCAAGAGGGAGAGAAAATAACTTGAAAAAAAAAAAAAGAATAAGTTGAGGGGGAGCACCAAACTATCATACTTAAGTTTTTAGACATCTCTCTTTGGAAAGAGCCTTAAACTAAACCTACCCTTCAAACACCTTAACCAAGAGAGCCTTTGAGGGAATGAAATAGTTCTCTATACAACTAACTAAAGAGAGATGTACAGACCATTAAGGGCTATATAGATAATATACAAAAGTCCAATAGTAAGAAGTTTCTAGGAAAGTGATCTATCAAGCCTAAAGGAATGTACAACTAGCTTATGGTATTTGTAAGCAACTCTTGATATGCACAAATAATTCCAAACTCTAAACTCTAGAATATTTAATGATCTTAACATCAAAGAGTGCAAAAAAGGGAGGAATAAGGTGTAATCAATGCCATAAGGAATAGTTGCACCTTTTTTCCTCTATAAATACCCCTTATTTTGAAGAAGAAGGGGAATGCTAAGACAAACTTAAAGGAACTCTACAAATTTGATCCCTCAACCCTAAAATAGCCATTCTTAAATAGAAACCCTAAATGTTCTAGCATTGGCCTAAGTAATTCAAACTAAATCTATGGTTTTACACCTTTTAAAGCATTATTTCCTTTACATTTAGAGAAGTTTATGTATAAAAGGTGCATTTAAGGGCTAAGAGACAAGGATTAAAGCATCCAAGATCCATCTTCCCCTTCCCCTTCTTCTCTTCTCTCTTTCAAAGCTACTTAAAATAGACCTAATAATTTATACAAACATTTAATTATATGTAAAAACCACTGTGAGGTCTATATAGAACACTAGTTGTTCTGTATAGATCTCTACTATTGTTTACTAGCACTATTCATGACAACTTCTTTATTTATTTATTTTTATATCTTTTAGATTCATTTGTGTTTTTAAAGCCCAAAAATTGAAGGAATGGGACAAGTTGCAGTAACTCATGATCCTCATTCCTTATGCTAAGGCCATATTTAATAAAAAAATTTGGTTTAAGAGGCATAATGTACATTCTTTCTACTTTGTTCATCTTACTTTCTTGCTTTGTATGCTTGGTTATGAGGGAGTATGAAAGGAAGAGGTTTACAAGATCTATGATCCCTTAATTCACTACTATTAGATGGATGATCTATATATTTATTCTAGCATTTTGCTATTCTCTTTATCATACACCTTAGAAAGAGCTCAAATTAGCCTTCATATGGTTTACTTGGCCTTTTCATTCTTTTAAGGGAATGGGTGGCAAAGTTGTTACATTTGGGGTAGGATTCACTATCCAAGGACCCTAATTTTAATGTTTATTATATTATCCTTAAACTTTTAGTTGGCATTCTTTTAGTGTTTTAGTTATTTCCACATTCAATGTTACATACAAGCCTTTCAATGGCTAGGAATGCTTCCTCCCTTGATCTTTGCATATTTAAATTTATTATGTTAGATTAGGAGAAGATTCTGGGATCCTATGACCTCTCATTTTAGCCCTCATATTCTGCCTCAGTGCACTCATACCACTATTTGCATGTTTACCCCATTATACACCTCTATTGATAAAGTATATTCCATTTATGTGTGTGATGGTTTGTTTCATGCTTTATGTATTTGATGGTATGTTTTAGACAGTATAGTGAGACCTTAATTGATCTTAATATGGTAAATACCAATGAAAACTTTAGGGTGAATGGTTTAGGATCCTAAAAAGGGAAGGTGAAGGTGATATGGTTCTCTTTTAATTGTTTACTTTGATTAGATTTAGGGGATATTTTCGTTGATATTTAACATATGCTTTAAGGACTAACTTGTGTTTATTCTTATAGGTTGAAAAGGAGAATTATTATGTCTTAGATTCCAAGTCATGCCAGTGCTAGGAAATGGGAAAGCTTAAGGCTTCTAAAACCCATAACAAACCTAATTACACATGGTCAAAGCCCATTTCTAATCTCTTTATTACCTCTAATCTATAACTAATATTTTTTTGCCCATAAACATTACTAGCTTTCATTTTCCTCACCTTGTATCCTTAGGATAATATAAATGGGAGGTAAGTATTTAAGCTACGCTTAATCCTAAACATTTCGTAAAAACACTTTCTTGCATTATGCTATAACCATTTAATTAATTTCTTATCATGTCATGATCAATGCAGTCTATACTCACTAGTCGATTCCTTTTATTTTTTCCTTTACTTACTTTCATTATATGGACATCATTGAATATCAAACTCTCCCATTTAGACAATGATAGAATCAAGGGTCCACTTTAGGTCATTCTAGCCATGACATTCTTTTGATTATGATAAGCATTCAACATTTGTCTTGCATGGGCTGTAAATCCTAATATGCCATAACATTATTTCCATTAATTATGAATCATAATCATTTTACATTATATTAACCTTAGACATATATATATATATATATATATATTCATTTCTCAGAATTTGTAGAGATTACTAAGAAAACAAGATATAACTTAACATTTTCTTAATACATTTATCACTCTTCAATATACATGTACATCATTACTATAGGCAATTATAAAGAAATAATATAATGCCTTAACAATATATGATATATAATTTTAAACCATAATTTATAGCCTTTAACCTTTAGCCATCATTCATGATATTAATCTTATGCTTATCCTGTAAAACAATCTATATGTATGGGAGGGTGAGCATTTTGTGGAAAACTTAGTGAGGAATTTATATTGTCCATAAGCATGCTCACATGCCTTAACATGAATGTATTTCTATCTGTATGGCATAGCATTTTCATACCACATTTATATGGCATGACATTACATATACTAGTAGTCAAGTCTATGGGAAACCCTACTTGGGTTACTTATCTTTATTGTATAGAAAAGTTTCCTTACCAACTATGTTTGCAAGCACCAGTTGTGCTCGTGGGAGAGTTACCTCACTAGTTATATCTTTCTCTTACATTGGAGAGTTTCCTCACTAACCGTGTCATGCATGCATAACATTTTATTTTCATACATTGGTCATATCATCCTTGTATAGCTACTTGTAACTCTTTGGGTTCCCACTTCTTCCTTGAATTACTCTCACATCACATAACATTTAAATATAACAGTGCATAAGGGCATTTTATTTTATTTCATAAAAATGCATATGACTTTCATATTAACATAACTTTGCTTACTCTGGCCTATATGTTTAAACTCATTATGCATGTATGCAATGGACAATGAAAAGCAACTAAAATCCCTTACCTTTCATTACTAGCCATAGCTCTTCCTTACTTTGGTAGCTTCACTCTTTCTCTATTTCTTTGCCTTAGCCTTATTTGCTATTAGCTTTATCCTTACTTGCTCTTAATCATCTCACCCACACGAATTCCCAAGCATAACCATTCATTACATTATTATTATAACATCTAAAATATGGAGAGTTACTCAAACTCATCCATAGAACATATAACATAAACATAACATGTAGCATAATAGGGCAAAAACTCTTATAAGAAGTCTTGAACATTAATCAAGCATGAAAACATAACTTTTATTATCTATAGCTTATAACTTAACTATCATCCTTCATACTTAACTCATTATCACCATTTTCCCTTTATTTCATTAATACTATCAATATTAACATCACCATATAATCATATAGTAATTTATAGTTAGAATCCTTAACTCATTTTATAATCATCAATTTATACTTCTAAATTCATCAACATACTTATTCCTCATCATAACCCATCTATTTATTCATTAAGACATACATACTTAACTCTACTCCAACTAAGATGTAAGACATACTTCAAGACTTAAATACAAGTTTAAACCTCAAGTTCTTATTGTAGCATCCCCATCCACATTCATTGGCATTATCACATGAACATATTTATTGCATAAATGATTTTAAATCCCATATGAACATAAGTATTAGATAAATGATCATTTAGACACGTGAATTGGATAAGCACGGTGATGACACATGCACCATTGCATTTGGGACACTTGAATATATATGTAATGTTTGCATAGTTGTATGAGAAATTGTCTTATATTGTGTGCATGTTATAACATCATAAATAATGGTATTATAGAGTTATTTTAAAGTATAAGGAGCATCTAGGAATTAAGAGATGGATGGAGGTGCTTAAGGAGTGAAGAAGAGGGACTAAAAGAGGAAAGTAAACTTCCAACCAATGGGAATGCAACACCATGATTTTGTCTTGTTACAATAAGTTTACAAGTGGAATTTTTAACCATTTAGGATCATAATAAAGAGCTTAGACATGAAGTATAACAAACAAAAGAGAGAGCTAAGGAAGAAAGAAAGGAAAAAAGAAGAAGAAGAAGAAGAAGATGAAGGAGGGGGAGAAGAGTGAGCTGCCTAAGGAGGAAGACCAAGGTTTTCTGATTCTGGGACGATAGGTAAGTTAATTTATCTTTTTCTTAAATGAAATTAACCCCTCATGACATGTTAATCATGCATGGTTAGTGAGAATTATGGAGTATTTAAGGTAGAACTCTTAGATGGTAGTTGAAATTCAAAAGAACAAGAGCTGATTGTGTTGATTTTGTTATTAGAGTCGAATTTTGTACCCATAATTTCATAACCCTAGAAGAGGAATTAGAGAAAGTTCAAGATATGAAAGTTGTAGCTTTATGTCTCATTTAAATTTATATGTAAAATTTTTTTCTTGATTTAGTGTGTGTGAGGAGTTATGGCTCCTTCATTAGGGCTGGTTCACAACCAACTGAAATCACCTCAGTCTTTCTGTTTTCTTATATTTTGATGGCATTAGGTTTTGATTTTGACAAAGTTTAAAACATAAAATTTGTATGGTTATATCCCACCTAAACACCTGTAAAGCAGTTTGGATTGATTTGTAGTGTGGCAAGAGATATGGCTCATTGATTGTGACTAAACCTGTACCCGAATGAAACCTCACATGTCTTTTAATTCTGTTTTCCAAGAATTTGGTAGCCATAGATTAAGAATTTGGTAATGTGTTAAACTTGAAAGTTGTATATTTATATATTACATACATAACTATAAAAAATTATTGCCTAATTTTGTATGGTTGTTCAGATATTGCCCTTTCATTATGACTGATTATCACCATATTGAAAATCTGCTCGCCCTGAGAATAGTCATTTGTTTTGGTGATTTTATATTCTGAATTAGACAATGAGTAAAACATGAAAAATGTTCCTTTATGTGTTGTGTAACTTATAGTAAATCAGTTTGCAATTTGATTTGTACAATTTGAGATATACCTAAGAATGTAGGACCTACTCAGACTGAGATGACATTGAAACAGGGAAAAATTAAAAAATTCACCCTATTTTTTGTGTCTTATATTAGCCTAAAATTTGAATATGTTGTATCATTATGTGTCTAGTTTATTTGAAAAATAGAATCAAGTCATGTGGATAAATATATCTAGAATTATTGTTGTGAGAGTATAGCAAGCTCAAGCTGCCATATAAGGAAAAACATGCATAAACACTAGGTCCACTTGCATGGATCATGCCATAATTGCATACCAAGCATCCATAATCATTTTGACATACTTATAACCATGTATGTATCAAATGTTAGGATCTAAACACTTTAAGGAAGCCCTAGAGAGAGAATCAAATCTACCATAAAGGTTGGTTATATCAAAAGGTGAGTAAAAATCATAATTAGATTCTAATGTGTATGTGTGGTAATTTTATGATATGATTATGTTCTATTTTATATATATATATATATGATTGAATTGTTACATTTTACATATGAATACAAGTCAAGTGAGAATTATATACTCTTAATGATTACTTGGTATACCATTGTTATGAACACTTGCATATGGAACTAAAAGGATGTTGTGACCGGCTTGTCAAACACTTGCAAATCACATGGAAGATGGACTAATATGTCCCATTGGTACATGTTATGGATCAAATGGTTCACTTGTTATATGTTGGCCAACAAAATCAAATGTCACTTGAATCACATGAATTCCCAGAAGTAGTGTTTGCCTTGCAAGGTCACGACACAAAAATAAATCTATTGCACTTGCACTTGCATAGTCAATTGTTATACTTGTAATGTAACCTGATGATATTCTTATATTGGTTGTTCTATAAGAATTTGACTATTGTTTTTATGCATTGAGTAGCGACTCACCAAATCATA
>CATIWR010504130.1:0-16648 GCA_949677035.1 Omphalea diandra | reverse complement strand
CTATAAACTTTTTTTTTTTTCTAAAAAATATTCTAATTTATATTTATTATATATATATATATATATATATATATATATATATATATATATATATATATATATATATATATATATATATATATATATATTACTAAGTATATTAGAATTCCTAAATATATAATTTTACAAAATTAACAAAAATTGATAGAAATCCTAAAGCAAAAATTAAAAAAATAGTCTAAACTTCATAATGAATAGAAATTAACAAAAACGAAAAAACATAACAAATTTTAGGTATGAAAATAAAATTACCGAATCCACTCAAAAAGGAATATTATGCACTTTATGTCTTTTAGGCTATCTTAGGACTAAAAAGGAATCAATAACACTCAAAATATAATAACATGTATTTTAAGCCAACATAAACAATAAGCATAAATAAAATAAAATAGACACTTCTACAGTTACTCAATAAATCTTTCGTCCTCAATTCTCCTTGAGTAACCAAATACCCAATAAATGACACATCCAATATCATTCATTAAGTATGAAAATAAAATTATCTAATAATCCACTGTCATTTAGATAAAAACTTTAGACTTGTATACTTCTAGACTCAAAGTTAACTAGACTTATATACTTATATATTTTAGATAAAACCTTTAGACTTATGTACTTCTATACTCAAAGTTAACTAGACTTATATATTTTAGATAAAAGCTTTACACTTATATACTTTTAGATAAAATTACCTAATAATCCACTATCTTTTAGACTTATATACTTTTAGACTCAAAGTTAACTAGGTCAATCCAAAAACTTGTCTACTTAAATATACACAATTCTCATGACTTCCAATTTTCATGATAAATTCATTATTAAATTCTTTATTTAGTTATGAATCTGTCTTTGAACACCACTATATAAAGCTAATATCTTATTTCTTTTATACATATTTCATTTTTACACATATTACACATATAATTCATAATCTTTATTTTAGTTGCATATTTCAAAATTAAAGTTCAGCTTTTCTTCCATCTAAATATAAATATCGCTCAAATTAAAAGTGACTATAGTTCAAACGATTCAAAAAGTTCAAATTTTAAGTTAATAAAATGTACATAATTAATATTGTAATTAAATATTATCTAATATAAGAACTCAAAATATCTAAATAATCAATATTTACCTAATTTAATTAATTAAATATACCTAATATAATTTAATTAAAATTGCATAAAATTCAAACTTAACTAGCTAAAAAATAAAAAAATATATAAAATATATATTTAAAAAATTTAAACCTAAATTAACTAACATTTATTATATTTTAACCACAAATAAATAATTAAACCTAAGTAACAATAAAATAAATTCTAATAAAAAAATAAAATACAATTTGGAAAGTAAGCTATGCAAATGATATTTAGAATTTATGCCTTAAAAACTTTCCACAATATCAAGGTGTCATTTATTTTACAATTTAAGCTTAAAGCCTTTTACCACAAATCATGTATTTCTACACCTTATTGGATATGAAACTTTTTTTTAGATTGAAAAAATAAAACTGACATTTTATTGTATTGGAAAGCATGGGTTATAATCAGTAGGCTATCTAGTCACATTTCAATTTCTCTTTTATCCTTTTATATAAAGGATATTGGTAAAAGGGAACAAAAATATGCACTGAGAGATTCAACTAGGTTGACACTTCCTTAGCATCTTCATCACATACTCCAAAACAAACTTTATTGAAACAAAATAAAAATAGTATAATAAGCTACTTGGTAAGGCTAGATCAAAGCAGACTAAGCGATCTATAACCAAAAATATATGTAAACCTCGAATGAGTTCTAACAAAATTTGATATACTAGGAGGCTAGAAACAAATCCACAAATTAACTAATATACTACGAGGACAAATACAAATAATTCAATTAACTTAAGAGTAAACATATCCAACTAATTGTTGTTATAAGAAATGATAAATTCATTGCAAATAAAAGATTATGACAAGATAAACATTCCAAAACTGAAATGTTATACCAAATGAAAATAAATCCTAGAACATAAAAAGGAAAAACAATAGAATTTCTTTACAATTATCTCCAAAAGTGCCAAATAAAACCAAAATTATCTCAAAACTTCAACATAATAGTCAACCCAAAATACAAAAACATAAAAAATACAATAATTTAAAAAAATAAAAAAGAAATAGAAAATATACCAAGACACCAAAAAAAACAAACACCAAAGTTGCCAGAACCCTTAAATTTAAAATAGCACACTAAAATTTTGCTTGTAGAGAAAACCCTAAAATTAATATCTAGGTTTAAAATAAAAAGAAATTAAAATTGAATAAATAAACGAAATCAAGGGGAAACTTACCTGGAGTGAGACCAAGAAGAAACAACAGTATAAGATGGAAATCGAGCAGAAGGAATGACAGAGTGTGAATGAAGAACCCAAGAGCAACATGCAAGAAAATCGAATGAGATAATAAGGATGGGAAATCAAGCGAGAAGGAGTGAGAATGCAAAGACGGTAAGGGAATGTGTGTGTGTGTGTGTGTGTGTGTGTGAGAGAGAGAGAGAGAGAGAGAGAGAGAGAGAGATGATAGTGAGAAAGAGTGTGGGGGACGATGCCAAAGGAGGGGGCATACACCTTCTTAACATAGTAACTTAGCGACAGACTAGTCCGTTGCTAAGTATAAGTGAAACAATAATCGTTTCACTCACTAACTTAGTGATGGATCAAATTCGTCGCTAGGCATACGATGTGTTTAATGAGGGACAAAATCTATCGCTAAGGTCAAGTGAAATGGCAATCATTTCACTCACACACTTAGCTATAAAAATAGTTCATCACTAATCACACCATTCAAAATTAGCACTTTGTCATTAACAAAATCCCTTGTTAACTCCTTGTTATTCTCTCGTTATAATTTTTTCCATAAAACGATGCCAAACATAATGACAAACTTTAACTTTATCAGTAATTTGTCCTTGTTGTTTATTGTTATTCCATTGTTGCATGCATCTCCTCATCATGTCGTCACAAATTTGTCGCAATTTTACAACTTTCTTGTAGTGGAATAAGGCTTTCAAAAGGCTTTGATGTCGTGGTTGACCATGCAAACACTCTCATTTCATCTTAAGCTAAGTATGCAAGAATAAGAGATTTATAGTCCAAGTGTCTTGACTTGGTGGTGTACTCAATGTTATGGGAAAAGGCAAAAACTGATGAAATATAAGGTGGGAAAAGATGGTTTTGCAACATTTGTGACATGAAAGGATTAATGGCTAATTGTTTCATGTCCATAAAAGCTACAAAACCATTTTTCCCTACCTCATATTTCATCTACTTTTACTTTTTCCATATATAACATTGAGTCAATCACCAAGTCAAAATACTCAAACTATAAATCTCTTGTTCTTGCACACCTAGCCTAGGATGAAAAGAGAATGTCCATATCAAAGCTTTTTTAAAAGCCCTATTTTTTATTCTGAAGTCTTAGAATAGCAAAGGTGGCGTTGGAAGTTGGAGTGGGGGAGGGACTGGCGCATAGAAGAACCAACTACATATGAAAAAGAGATTGAACATTGTTGTTTAACAGTTCCAAATTGGAAAGAGAGTTACAAATTAGAAAGAGAGCTGCAAATTAAAAAGATGTGTTGGAATGCTTCAGTTAAAGAGTGATATATATTACAATGTAAAGATTGTTTGTTAAAACTCAAAAAAGATGTGAAGAGTGTTGCATAGTGTGATACTAGCCCATTAATTTGCACCATCTCTATCTTGTTTTAAAAAAGATGAAATTTGCACCATCTCCATTTTTTTTCCATTTATTAATAAAACTTATATCTCATTTACTATTATGAAAAAGATTTTCTTTTTTCAATTTTAATTAAACATATATAAAATATAAATTTTATATTTTTCCTGGACTAATCAAACAATTGTCTTATTCAACATTATTATAACTTTAAAAATGATTCAATTTCCTATCCAAATTAAATAATTAAATAAATGTTAAACTGGAATTCATATTTTATCATCTATTAATGAAACTTGTGCCTCATTTAATAGTGACTTAATTAAAAAAAAACTGTTGAATATTCTAATTTTAGAAAATAAATAACTCATATGGAAATTGCATTTTACAAATTATAATTTAATTAATATGCAATTAGTAGGTAATAAACTATAATTTTGTAAATGATAAAATGTTATAATTTAGTGAATAAATTAATTTAATAAGTGATAATTTAATAAATATTGTTATAAATTTGATTAATTTAATATTTAATAAATTTGATTAATTTGGTAAATAAGATAATTCGTAATAATTTTAACAATATAAAATTATTATTAATAATGTTAAATATAATTAGTAATGTTGGATTAGGTTAGTGATAACTTAGTCAAAACTCTCTTTTGATCTTAACAGTATAAATTGATATGTTCTAACATCAATTTTAAGTGTTAATTTTGTAGATTTTTATATAGATTTGCATTAGAAGTTGAATGAGAGTCTAAATCTCAAGAATTGTGAAAGGCCTTCTATTTCGCAGTGGTGAACTTCAAAATCGCGACCGCTATCTTACAATAAGAATAGAAGAAGATGAGGCAGACAGATTCGTGATAAGAGTTACGTCTATGTTCGTGACCGCGACTTTTCAATTTGCCTGGAGGGAATCAAGTCCATAACTAGAGCATGTCAAGTGTCTCAGAAAGTCGTTGACTTATCAAAATTCGCAAGGGTGACATAGTGGTCGAGACCGAGATTTGATGGAGTTACATTCCTTTGTCAAACAGAAGGATTCGCGGTAATAGTCACATCCTAGAGAAAAATATTTCATGACCACAACTTTTGTTTGGCTCGAAGAACATAACGACTATTTTTCTTAGAATACCAATGGTAGCATGTCATTGAATTAGCCATTAGATACAAACGAGGTTCTCTACCATGATTTTAGCAATTTTAGTGTAAGAAAAGAAATCGCGACCGCGAATGTTTGGTCAAGACGTGAACTCAATCTGACATACATTTAATACAAGATTTGTCTAGCAAAACTTGAAGATTTAGACATAATTTATTTGTAACGTCTCTTTGGTGGTTGTTGCATATAAATTCTCTACCAAACAGACATGAATACAAGAGAACAACATTGAACATAACGAAACTCTTGCAATTTTTTCTCAACCTTTAATTCTTGTATGTGAGTTGGTATTGTTGGGCATGAGCATTATACACCATTGTTATTGGGTTTGAGAGTTAGATTAGTTGTAAAACTCTTGTATAAGTTAAGTGTGAGCATTTGGAAAAATACTTGAAAGGTTTTTGTGTGAGCCTTGAAACACAAGTTGTAAGGTTATGTGTGAAGTTTGGTGTGAGTTTGGAAACACCATTTAGTGTTAGTAGAACAACGAATTGTGAAGAATTAGAGAGTAAAAGTAGGGTTTGTTAACATCTAAACCACTAAAAAACTTGGTGTCTCTAACTCTTCTCCTACTTCTTCTATTTTCATTTTTCAATACCTTTACTACAATTTTTAAAATTATTCATCAATTCAACTCTTTTTTGATGCTCAAGAGCCAACAAGTAATTATTAATACATTTACTTAGAACATGTGAGTTTGATTGCTTTTAATGGATATAATCAATTTAGTTTGTTTAGATTAATAAAGTAAGGATATGCAAATATTTAAGGAAATGGGTATTTGTGTTAGCATGTGGTTACCCGTTTCAAATGTACAAATTTGCTCATCATATGAGAAGAGCTGAAAAATGGGCCAATTCATATTTTGCGGCCGGTTGGCTTGCGTAGAGACACAGAAGCCTAGACACTTTCCACCTACACCCATTAACCCAATGAGTATGGGTAATAAATGGTTGTAATATAAATTTTAAAAATTAATCTTATTTATATGGATTGGCTTAATTTGAGCATGAGTATCAATTATACAGTTTAACTTCTTAAGAATATCACCTATTGTCAATTAGAATCTCTTCTACGATAAAAATACAACTAAAAGTAAGAACTGTGATTTTTCATCTTCACTGTCAATTTGCTCAAGATTTGTTAGCGTCGTCATCACCGTGGTCGCCCACTATTTTTCCGAATTGATAATCTCCATTTCATTCATTTTCTTATTATCTGCTGTTTTTCCCCCCCTTGAAGATAAAGTGGTGAGCTAAATTTCTACTAATGTAAGTTTAAATCTGTTCATAGTTTTTTCAACTTAAAATTTAGCTATAGAATTTCTATTTTCATAACTTTTTCTTAATGAGTCTGTTCATAGTTTTTAAAATTAAAATTTGACTATTAAAGTTTTAATTTTATATTTTTTTCTTAATGAGTCTGCAATGTTTGTTTTATATAACTGTTTGTCATTGTTGCAACAATTTATTTTTGTTTGTTAGAATTTGATTACACTCATGGATTACACTAAAAAAATTCACGAGTCATGCCCAAGAATATAAAACATGCAAAATTGAATTTCAATGACATTAACATTAACAACAAATTGAAATTAATTGTCACAACTTAAATTGCTTATCTCTTGTGCAATCCACTTAGAAAAATTTTCAGATGGAAAGTTTTAGTTTTTCTATGGAAGAAGTATTTTCTCTACAGAGATAATTGAACGTGCAAAGGGAAAGAAAGAATAATCATCTAATAACGACACTAAGTTATCTTTTTTTTTTTTTTATTCAGAGAGTTATCTTTATTTTTGAATATAACTTTATCTTTTGTGTCATCCTTATCCTTTACAAATTATTATTAACTAATAATAATATTATTATTAATAACAATAATAAGTGGATACGGTCAATTCACATCATGGATAGCCAAGCTAGAAATTCAACATCTCCCGCTCAACATGATGTGACCAACTTTCTTCTCTACTTATGAAGTTCATACTTGTTAAATAAGTCATGTGACCATGCATATTACGAGAGTATCTTTGCTATATATCTGTTAAGATTATATAACGTCTTGATTCAAAATCTTGGAGTATGTTTAATATGTTGTATCTTAGATCATTTTATCACATTCTCATTATGAGATCTCATTTCAAATTAAATCTATACCTCATTTCAAATTAAATCTATACGTATTTATTATTATATTATATCACTAAGACAAAACATGACCGGTCTAATAATAAATACATATCAATGTGATAATACAAAATGATCTTCGTTTTTCTCGAACTCCATAATTCTTATTTAACTCACTTTTCTAAAGACAACTCATTAAATTGAATCAAATCATGATCTTCTAGCAGTAATATAAGATAGAAAACATTAAGTACAAACTGTGAGAACATACTAAAATCATAAAGATACCAATACGAGATTACTTATAAACTCGAGGATCTCACACTAAATAAAGTCATTCAATTTTTAACTTTATTTTTCTAATTGATCGATTTATGAATATGCGGCATGAATCACATATTACAGTATTATCTCCTTTCCCATAGAGCATATGCCTAACCAATTATAAATACCGTACAAATTGTTATTAGACATACATAATGTCTAATTATGAGTTATCCTAGCATACTTCTTATAATATATCCATCAGAACTTAAATTTGACATTTCAAAGATTAAGTGGTATTTCACAACAACCATTTTAAGTTGACACAACTTATCAATAGATTCATTTATTTCACGTATAAAGGCAACATTTTGAATTTAAGTATTTTGCTCTCCATTATCACTTAGATAATATTACTTAAATTTATCTCATCTTTGTTTACACTTAGAAACAAAAGTGATTGTTTGTGTGAGAAGGCCAATCTCATATCTGTGTGACATACTTCTCATATCAAACATGTACTCATGCGCATTATATATATATATATATATATATATATATATATATATATATATATATAATGTATTTGATGCCTTAAAGAAAATACACATGTGGATATCTTTGGGAATCCATTTTATAAATACATTCAACACCTATGTAGACTCAATAACTTGACATGCCTAAAGTACACATCTTTAAGAATGTGTTTTGTAAAGGGATCTACAACCATTTGTTATGTGGAAATGTACTTCATCTTCAGCTTTTTGCGTGCTACCATGTCTTTCACAAAGTTGTACTTGATATCAATGTGTTTGGATTTTGCATGGAACTTTAGGACTTTAGTATATGTTATACCAGCTTGACTATCACAATTAAATTAACTTCTTCCCTCTCTGGCAAATGTTCCAAGAACCTCCTTAATCAAACTATCTCTTACATAGTAGCTGAAGATACCAAAAATTCAACTTCCATTATTGATAGGGCTATACACAATTACTTCTTACTACTCTAAGATATGGCACCATTATTACCTAATAAAGCAAATCTAGAGGTAGATTTTCTTTCATATAAATCTTCTTCCTAATTAATGTCAGTATAGCCTTTCAAATATAGTCTTTTCCTTGATAACACAAGGAATAATCAGTTGTGCCCTTAAGGTACCTTAATATCCTTTTATTGCTTTTCATTGTGCTTGACCAGGGTTGGATTGATATCTACTTGGCATACCAATAACATAACAAGTATTAAGTCTAGTATACATCATAACATACATAGGATTTCCAACTACACTAAAGTATAAAACTTGACTCATTTGCTCTTTCCTCTAATGTTTTATGACACATCATTCGACTAAGGAATTCACCTTTTCCAATTGGAGTATATGTGGGTTTACAATGTTGCATATTGAATCATTCAAGGATTTTCTTGATGTATAACTCTTGTGGAAGAGATAATAAATTCTTTAAATGATCTTTTGAAATCTTAACTCCCGATTATATTGCTTCACTCATATCTTTCATTTCAGAATTGGATGACAACCATCCTTTAATCTTTTTAACATACTCCACATTATTTCCAGCTATCAAAATGCCATCCACCTATAATGACATAATCACAAACTTCTTTTTGAACTTTTTTAGATATACATAATGGTCTTCAAATCATTTCAAAATCATATGACATTACTGCATTATGAAATTGAATGTACCATTGTCTTAAAGACTGCTTAAGGCTATAAATTGACTTTTTAAATCTACAATGGTCTTTTATTGGGAAACCTACTAGTTGTTCCATATAGATCTCTTTGTCTAGTTCTCCATTGAGAAAAGTAACATCTATTTGATGCATTTCTACTTCTATGCTTGCTACGATAGCCAACATTAAGTGTATTGAAGTAAACCTTACAACAAGAGAAAATGTTTCTTCATAATCAATTCCTTCTTATTGTGTATATCACTTCATAATAAGATGGACTTTATATCTTTTGATAGAATTGTTTGCTTTTCACTTAATCTTTAGAACTCATTTGTTTCCAATAGGTTTTCTCCCTTTTGGTGGGTCAACTAATTCTCACACATAATTTGTTTTCATAGACTTTATTTCTTCTTCCATTGCTTTAATCCATTTATCCTTAGCAGAGCTTTTGAAAGCCTTATTCATATTCTTTGGCTTTTCCTTATCTTATTGAGTAACAATAAATGTTTCCCTTTCAATTGCAAAACGACAATGTGGAATCGACTTACAACTCATTCGTCATATTTGAGATTTCATTATTTCATTGTTATCCCACTCAAACCAACAATCACAGTTGGACCCAATTCAAGTTGTGATTAAGTTTTTATTGAAACTAATTCATTACTCCTCATATCACTCCCAATTAAAGGAAACAAATTCAACTCTTAAGCAACAAAATCAATTTGATCACAAGTTTCATATAAATATAGGTTTTCACCCATTTAACCTTGTCTAAGGAATTCATTCTTTAAGAACGTGACATCTCGTGATTCAAATCAATAATGTTGCCACCTTCTTGCTCGCCTATGAAGACATACCCTTTTGAATGTTCAAAATATCTTATGATGATCCTCTTCTTACTTATTAGACCTAATTTACCATATTTATGAAAGGTATCATGTACATAGGCAACACATCCTAAGGTCTTAAAACACTTAAGTTAGGTTTTCTATTGGTCTGTAACTCATACAAAGTAGTGACAACTAATTTTATGGGCACACAATTAAGTATAAATGTGGCTATTAATAATGCATCACCCCAATAGGTGATAGGCAACTAAGCTTGAGTCATCATTGACCTAACTATTTCAAGTAGGGTCCTATTTCTTCTTTCTGCAATACCATTTCATTGTGGAGTATACGGGATAAACAACTGATGTTGTATACCCTTTTTATCACATAACTGCTTGAACTCACTAGACAGATATCCATGTCATTAATTAGTCCTTAATAATTTAATTTTCTTGTCTAATTGATTCTCAACTAAATTCATGTAGTTTATGAAGCATTCTAATGTTTGTGATTTATGAGAGATCAAATAGACATAACTATATCGAGTATAGTCATCTATAAATATGATAAAATAAAGTGCCCCATGTTTAGCTCTAACTCTTATTGGACCACAGATGTCATAATGAATTAATTGTAATTATGATTCAATCCTAGTTCTTTTTTCAAATGGTTTTCTTGTTGCTTTTCCAACTAGGCAATGCTCATAAGTGGACAAACCAACCCTTTTTATATTACCGAATAAGCTCTTTTTGGCCAAGTGGTTTATTCGTTGTTGGCCAATGTGACCAAGTCTAACATGCCATACATTCATATTATTTTCACATGCAACAAAAGATGTAAAATAGAAAAACATACATTATTGGAATTAATGTGTAGCACATCAAGAATAACAAAACTAGTTTGAAATGAACCAGAACTAATATATTCTTTTCATAAAAACAAATCCACACCATGTTTATGAAAGTGCAATTCAAAGTCATTTTTTATTAAATCCAACACAAAAATTAAAATTTGACAAATCTCTGGTGCAAATAGAGCATCATGTAGGAATAAGATTTCACCACCACGCATTACTAACATGCACATTTCAATTTCTTTCACTTCTACTCTAGAGTTTTTTCCCACATTAATCCACCTAGATTTGCTTAGAGTTTGTTGAAAGTCTACGAAGGCACTTTTGTCCCTTGCTACATGGTATGTGCAGTTGAGTCTACAATACACAAATGATAAGATTCAATTATGAATATAGAACTTGAAAAAATAATAGCACTTTAAAATGCACAAAGGTCATATACCTCTTTAGGCTCCTAGTAACCATGTGCAAAATGCCTCTTCATGCACAATTGAAACATTTGAGCTTGAACATATGTTTTTTCTTCTTAAAGGCACGCTAGCCTTTTGTTGGTTGGTTGACTTTTTGCTTTCTCTTAGCTTGTGCTTCTCTCTTACCTTATTATTGGGACCCACCATGCTTACGTTTACGCTCCTTCCCACTATGTGAGCTCGAGCTAATCATGTATAAATAATAACACTTGACTTGTTCTCCATGAGGTGATCCTCTTCTAGCTCCAAGTGGTGCATAACTTCCTCTAGAGTTTTGATGATTTCATTATGGGTTAGGCGCATTTTCATATGCTTCCAATTTTGCGGTAGTGAATGAATCACAACTTACACTTATTATTCATCGATAAAGACATGACTTGCATCCTTAAGCTCACTTATCATGTTTGACATATGCCTTATATTTTTTTTCATATTATGTCCAGGGCATTTCTTGTATGTGTCAAACTTAATTGCAAACAACTTTAGCTTGGCAACGGACACACCACTAAACCTTTTTGAAAGTACAGACCACATGTCATTGGCTATCTTGTACTTCCTAAACTCCCTCATGATGTCATCATCCATGCTACTTAGTAGAGTGATGCAAGCTATGAAATTCTTCCTTTTCCAAGTCACAAAGGCCTTATAGTCCCTCTCATGTTAGGTCGTGTTCCTTTCCTCAGGCTTTGTCATGATCAGATTAAGTGCTTTGAGAACTTCTTGCTCTTCGGGCACATACTGGATCTTCAGGCTCCAAATTTCGTAGTTGTCACCATTGAGCTTCTTGCTCTTGTTTAGTTCAGTAACGATGTTCTTAGCAATAAATATCATTACTAACACCATAGAAAGACATATACACACTAATTAATTTCTAGAATATGCTTGTTTTAATTAATTATAAACATTGATCTCGTACAAGTTTAGAGTTGAAAGTTCACTATGTTCCCAATCATTGCCTAAGGTCCTATGTTTGACCATTGGTTATAATTAATTATTCACATTTTAAATTTACACAAACTTTAATTAATTTGCACTTAACAAATTTAATCAATTCTAATCAATCAACACATGATATAACATAAATTTGTATCAAACAATTTATGTAAAATGAATAACTGATATTCATTTATTAAAAAAATATCCATGAAATCCTAAACACAACTAAAACTACATCTATGCTGAGAGCGTTTGTGAAATACTAATCCTATGAATAAGAAGTGATTCATATAACTCTTCTTTAAGCTCTAGAGGTAACTCATAGTTGACTCTAGGGTAGCACGATTTTCAGGAATCTTACGTTTGGCCCCAATGATGGTCATGACATAAGAGGCCCTTAAAATCTTCTTTGACACCCAATTCATGTATCCTTGATGAATCGCTTCACGAGGTTATTATAAGACCCATTAAAGTTGAAGTTATTCGATAATAAATCAAGGATACCTTATTCATTGATGGACTTAAGACTGGATCTAAGAGCTTTGTATTTTACAGAGTGGATCAACAAGCCTCCTTCCTAAATGATTGCTTGTATATGTTCGTTGATCTTAATGATATGGTTAACAAGCTGAATCAAATCATTGCTTTTGTTCTTAAGGCCCATTTCCACATTTTTAATTTCTTTAATCATATCTTCAACCCTTCATTTTTGTTCTAAAGTTCTAATAATTCTATTAGTTCTATAAACTTTTACCATAATTTTTATAACAAATACAAAATAAAAATATATATCAATTATATATTAGATGACATTCTAACATAATAAAAAAAATACCATCATTATAATTTTTTTGTAATAAATATAGGAAAAATAAATGTCATTAACTCACAAAACTTTACAATTAAAAATAAATTTTAATCTAAGTGTTTTTAGTTAATTATTAAAATTATCGGCTCATAAAACATTATAATCAAATTAATTAATTATGATATTATAATTAAATTAGTCAATTATGAATTACATAATTAAACTCATCAATTACAATTAAACTAATTAATTATAATATCATAATTAAACTAATTAATTATAAATTATACAATTAAACTCATTAATTATAATTAAATTAATTAATTTATAATTTCACAATTAAACTAATTAATTATGAATTATATAATTAAACTCATTAATTATAATTAATATAATTAATTATGATTCTATAATTAAATTAATTAATTATGAATTATATAATTAAACTCATTAATTATAAGTAATATAACTAAACTAAGTAATTGTATTAGATATTTTATGAAAGAGATGTTAAAGAAATTCAATGTGAAAAATTTAGAAATTTCAATATTAAACGAAACTTTTTAGAACATATGGGGACCTTAAGAGAAATTTTTCAAGGACTAATTTGAAAAAAAATACTGAGAATCATCGATTTCAAATGTTTAGTTACTAAACAGAACTTTGTCAGACATAAGGGAGTGTAAACAAGAATTTTTCTAAAGACTAATTTTAAAATTTGACCTTTGGCCAACAAGTGAATGAACTTCAATCGCATATGTGTTGCGTGTAAGCCACACATCACCTTTTTGAGTTTCATCTGGGGGGGGGGAGGGGGGTGCAAAGGGTGTTTCAAGCCTCCCGGGGCCATCTAACACGTTATCTAAGTTTAAAAATAGTAAATAAGTTCATCTTCTTCAAAGACCCAACCTTATTTTTATGATTTCAATTGTGAGTTGCCAACTTTGATTCGATATATCTTATAATATACTAATCGAAATCATGCAAATAATATCCCAAATTAAAGATCACATATCAGGATTCAGGTAAAGTATCACAACACATAAAATCATGTCATATACTGAAAGTTATATTGTCTCAAAATTTGCCAAAATCAAGTTCAATTCTAGAAAACCAATTTTCAAAAACAACAATTAAACTTTGGAAGACCATAAATCCCTCAATACTCAACCAAACCATGCGATCTATATATCATTTTAAAGCTTATAAAGTCTACTATAAAATGAACATAATTTGATAGCAAGATATTAAGCGAAATAGAAACAATAATCCTTCAAAGTTGGCATGTTAACATGTTTTTAAAAGAATCATAGCAACTAAAACGAAAATTCATTTTATTTAAGTATGAAAAATTTCTATGATTTGAACTGGTGTAAATGTATGTATCTCACTCAAATATTACATTTGCATGAAGAGCACTCAATAGATTGATAATTTATGTCACAAAATTTAAATTCTGGTTTTGTGCATTTCAGCACAAGCCTTAAGACAATGAATCCGGAAAGAGCTATTATGGTGGTCTATAAAGGGAAGTACACATCTCAATTAAGTGTATGTATATAATTTTATTAAGAATATTCGATTGTATTTATTAATATTTGAAATTATATAATTTACAAAATAATTGTTTATTTGTAACCTTATCATTTTTCAATTGAAATAAAATTCAAATAATTTTAAAAATACATTTTTACATTGTTGAATTTATTTATTAAAATAGAACATCAAAATTAATGTTGTATTTTTGTACTAAAAATCGAATTTAGTTGTAATTTAATTAAAATAAATAGTTTAATTAAGCCAAAATATTTAATTTGATATAATTTCTTTTAATTTCGTAAATAGATAAATATGAAAAAATAAATTAAATAGATATCAATTTCCATGTAATATTAAATGAATTATAGTAAATAAAAATGTTATTTATTATCCTATTCATTTTGATATGCCCATACCTATCCTATCCTAGTCCATCTATTTGTCACTGTAGAGTTAGAATTCTGGTAACTGAAGGTTAGCATTGTCTATAAATAAATGTTGTACCCAATATATGATTAAGCAAGAATGATCCAATCATTTTTCATTCTCTCACTTTAAGAAGTTTCTTCTCTATATCAATTGCTTTTTCCTTTTCTTCTTTTTTCTTCTCCTCTATCCCTTCTTAATTCTTTATTTGTTACTAGGAGTGTAATTGAGCCAAGTTGAGTCAAATTTTGTCAGGCTCAAGCTCGATCGAGTTTCAATTTTTAAGCTCGAGCTCGTTCGATTACTTGAATACTCAAGATTAACTCGATTAGATTCACTTATTTATATAATTTTTATATAAATTTTATAAATTGAAATATCATTCAAATAAACTCGATTAGGCTCGATTATGCATGGATTGCTAAACTCGATTGGACAGTATTGTAAATATGCCTAAACTCGATTAGACTCGAAAGTCTATTGA
The DNA here is from genome assembly GCA_949677035.1 of Omphalea diandra. NCBI lineage: Eukaryota > Viridiplantae > Streptophyta > Magnoliopsida > Malpighiales > Euphorbiaceae > Omphalea > Omphalea diandra. The sequence goes on along the minus strand of CATIWR010504130.1, from coordinate 1,292 downwards.
GTCAAGTATTTTGATTCTCGAACTCAACTCACTTAATTACTCGAGTAGCTCGAGATTAACTCAACTAATCTTGAGTCGTTTGTGAGTTGTCTCAGTTTATTTACACCTTTGTGTTACTGAATTGGTACTAATTTGTAATCATATTACTTCTTTTGTTGCCTTAATGTGACCTTTTATTTCCTTTCAATATTTTTTCATCTATCATAATACTCTAATCGTATAGTGTTCACTGCTTTATTTATTGCTATAATTTTTCATTTCTTATGAAGAATGTAGCCATGGTCGTGGTCTATATGCTCAATGTTTTGAGTAGTTATTTGATTTAGATGGTGTTTGGCATAGTTGATAAGTGTAACTGATAGTTGATTAACATCAATTAACTGATAAAATAGCATTTGATAAAAATCTCAAACAGTTGTTGATAGCTGATTAATGTGTCAATCAGCTGCTGCTGGAATCCTCTCATATTTGGAGTTGTTTTCTAACCTCAGCTGTTAATAGTTAATAAAAGACAAAAATACATTTTCTTTTAAATTTGTTTATCTTTATTTAATTATTTATATAAAATAAATTATTTTAAATTATTATACATAAATTTTATAATATATATATATATATGATATTTTAATTACTAAAAATATATTAACATATAATAATTAACATTAATAAAAATAGTTATTAAAATTTCATAAATATAAAATAATAATTGTAATATTATAAAATTTGAAATAATATATTATAAAGATATGTGCAAAATATATTATTTATTTATTTTAATATATAAAATATTAGAATTATACTCTTATTAGTCATTTTACAAATTAATAGCAACAACTAAATAAAATTTACCAAACTCTTAACATCAAATCGCTATCAGCTACTAAATATCAGCAACCGCTACCAGCTATCAGTTATATTTATCAGGTATCTCAAATAGAACCTTAGGCTACTTTGATTCAACCATTACTTCTCGATTCAATTTCTCTGCTATAGTTTTTGTGCTCTATAATGAACATGTTATCCATTTTAATCCAAAAACTGATCTTATAATTGGCATCAAAATTGAAATTATATTTAGATTATATTTTTTTTTTGTTTGAATGACCTATATGGAATTGATTTTATATTTTGATTTTAGATTGTTTTATATTTTGATCATTTTGTAGTTTTAATTTATTTCTGAGGATTCATGTAGATGAACCTTTTTGAGTTATTGATGGATGAGATGCCTTCTTCAAATCTAACATTTTTTTTAAAAAAAAAAAAAAAAAAGAAGGCGGGGGGGGGGGGGG
>CATIWR010504127.1:0-23432 GCA_949677035.1 Omphalea diandra | reverse complement strand
AGGCAGAAGCTGCTATAGCAGAAGCTGAAGAGGCTGAAAGAGAGGCAGAGGCAGCAGAGGCTGATGCAGAAGCAGCACAAGCATTAAAAGAAGCAGCTTTGAAGACTCTGGGAGGAAGGACCCCAACCAAGATGGTAAGCTTTTTCCTGCATCTTCTTATGACAATGTGTTTAATTTATTTGAGATTTTGTGGAAGTCAGTAGTCTCACCATGGTCAGACTGCTTTTATTGAATTGAAATGACAATTTTAGAGACTGCGTCTGAATTCAAGTTGGAAGGGAAGAAGGGAAATAGAAAAAGAGCTGGGGGTTGTGGTTGTGGGCATTTTGTGCTTATTTCTAGTTTTTGTTTTTGGGTTACATTTCTTAAGTTTCTTTGAAACTTATGTCTTCTATCTGAGATAAAAACTTCTTTTACTTGAGCATGAGTCTTGATATGCTTATTCTTTCCTTTTTCCTTTTTGTCATTTATGTTTATGTTTTTTCTTCCTATGTGCGTCTGAGACTCGGTTGCTTGACAATTGGCAAAATGGACTCTTAAAATGGAGATTGGAGTGGTGCTTTTTGCTACTTAGACTCTGACATGACCTTCATAATGATCAATTACCTGGAAATGCGTAATGAATCTTTTGCAGTAATTCACCTTTAAAGATTTTCCATTTTGAGATTTTGAAGAAAGACACTTTGTATATGTACGCAGATGATCCGAGCATGAGGGAGATGCTGATATGCAGTAATGTCAATGAGGAGCAGTTAGAGTTTGAGTCCCAGTGAGATAGATGTTCATCGCATGCTGACATGTCTGTAAATATGGGATGGCCATTTTGTAGGGTACACAATATATTCAGCTGTGGACCCAGATGGTTGGTAGATTGCAATTTCTTAGTTTCTCCTTATTTTAGACAGTTTCAAGTGGGAATTTGTTTATTTTTCCCCTCTTCTTTCTGTAAGTTCTGGTTTGCAGTTAGAATTTATTGCCATGTTAGGTTTTTAAAGAGAAAAAAGAAAACAAGAAAAAAAAAAGAAAAAGAAAAAGAAAAGAGCTGCTAGCTTATAGAAAGTAATTGGAGCAGTTGGGTTCTGACGGAGATGTTTGTTTGTAGCATTCTGATGAGGAAGTTTATCTGTAGCAGATTTTATGTTTATTAGACCATTGTAACAATTGATGCGGTTTTAGGGTATTGGTTCTGGAATTTGTTCAGGCGTCCTTGCGCGTAAGCCCAATCTGGCTTAGACGATATGTAGTTAATGTATGCACGTGGAGAACCATGTGTTTGGAGCACATGTTTTGCTTTATGCGAAATGATCTTTGTAATTAGATGTAGAAATAGGATGGTAAGAAAGAAACCTCAGTTGCTACAATATTTTGTATCTGATGGCTGGTAGTTTTAATAAATGGTCATGTTTGCTGTAAAGGCCTTCAGTTTTTGCGGCTTGTCCCTTGCCCATTAAAGCTATTTTTCCTTGATTTCGTGGTATCTATTAATTTTTTTTAAAATATATATTTTAATTATCTGTCATATTTAAATTTTTAATAAAATATTAATTATTTTTTTCTATTTTATTCTTATCAATAATTTTTAAAATAATTAATGAAATAGTGATTTCGAATCTTTCGAAAAAGGTAATTTTGTCATATATTTAATTATTTTTTCTTATAATTATGGCTATTAAATAATTTCTTAATTTATGTGAAACTTTAAAAAGTAATAAAAACGATAGAATAGATGAGTATTGTTGAAGGGCTTGCGGTTTTTCCATAGTATTGGATGCTATAAAGTGGAATAATTAATAGAATTTGCCAAAAAGAAGAATAATTCTAAGGAAGTTATTTCAGTTTTTTATTTTTTTATTTTTTCGGAAGGAGGGGGCGGGGTACGTGAGAAACATTTTAAGGATGATAAAGATTGTTAAAGATTTAAAATTTTGATCTTTTACGTTGAGATATAGGTATTATCACACAATTATTAAATTATTATTAATATCAAATTATTATTTTTTGTGATCAGTAATATCAAATTATTTTAAGTAATGAATGTTTTACACTTTGAATCTTTAATCTCTCGCATTGTGAAACACATATTGATGAATCGAAGAAATAATTACTTCACTGTCAATTACGTCGGTCTTTCGCATACTATGGCTCCACTTGGGAGTGTATTTTTCGAACTAGTTTTTTTTAAAAAAAATATTATTTATTATTTTATTTTTGAGAACTGTTTTTCAAAACAAAAAATAGATTGATATTTTTTTTAAAAAAAATGTGACAAAAATTATTTATAAAATTAAAAAATTAATTAATTAAGTTAAATAAATTTTAAATTTCTTTTTTGGGTAATATTCAACAACTATCTTTAACAGGTCTATGAAGCAGCTACCAAGCGGATTGCTAGCCCAAGTGCAAAGTTATATTCCATTTCCATGCATGTGTTCATTTACTAATCTTCAGCTTCTGTTGATCTCTCATAAATCGTCTCCTCTAAAAAATCTGTTATAAATCTTCAATGTGCTGAATCTCCAACCTTTACAAATTAAAAAAAAAAAAAAAGATTTGGGATTAGTTGCAACTTTGAGCCTTGGATAATTCTTTCGAACTATTAAACGAAAATAACAATATCTGTGATTTTATGCATTGTAGAATATGATTATAATATTGTATTTAAGTAATTTTAATACTTATTTTAATTAATTAATTAACAAATTAACAGTGAATTTTCATCATACATAAAATATGAAGGTTTGATTTCATTTGTAATCACCTATTTTTGTTTATTTATTTTCATCAAAGTGATATATTTATATTTTATTTTAAAAAAATTTAAATTTTAAAATTTATCTCAATAAAGTATATAATTAGATTTGAACACATTATAGAGCTAAAAAAAATTAAATAAAATCACTCAAAACAAAATAAATTTTTTAAAAATTAAATATAAATATCTAAAATAAATACAAAATCTAAATAACATGTATTTTTTAGGTTGCAAAAAAAGGTGAGAAACATATAAATGAATTTAAAAATTAATTGATTTTATTAAAATAAAAAAAAAGATTTTGAGAAAATAAATGAAAATCTGAGTAAGTATGAGTAAGAATGGTGACGAGTTAAGTTAGGACGAATAACATAAAACTTAAACTGGACCTCGACAAGTACAAAAAGATACTAACACTAATTCAAGTTGAATCATATTATCGATTGAATATACCTAAATATGTTTTTTAAATTAATTTTTTGATTTTTCTATTTTTTAGATATGCATTTTCTCATCTACATTTTTATATATATACACATAGAATCATAATTATATTTAATATATTGATACAATATATACAAATGAATGAAAAAAAATATAAATAATTAATTATAAAAATAATAAAAATATGTTTTATATTTATTCAGGGTGAGGTTTTATCCGGAATTGGGCACAACGGGTCGGTTTAAATAATATCATGAAATTTACCCAATCATGAAAAGACAGTTATAAAACAAAATAAAATTACGAAATTAGTAGTCTCCAGCTACAGAACACACAAACATCTCTTCTACGAGTGGGTATCCGAGAGACAGGAGAAGCTCTCTCTGTCTCGCTCTCTCCCCTCTAATACTCTCGTCATTCCGCATTTCTTCTGCAATTTTACCTTTCTGCAGCTTTCCAATCCCAATCATCTTCCAATTATAATTTTCAGGTTCTCTTCTTAATTATTCGTTCATGATTTCATTTTATTTCAGGGTATTTGTTTCGGTTTTCAGCTGTCTATGAAATGGGAATTCATCCTAGAATTTAGTATATTTTCTCTGTTGTTCGTATGCATAAGCCAAGAATTGAAAGTGAAGTATGAGTTAATTTCTTAAGAATTTTTATGTTCTGTTCTGTTCTTAGGGCTCTTGTACCACTTGTTTAATCATAATTCAATCACTCTGTATTTCAGATATGGATGCAAATTTAAATGAAATTGAGTCCTTGGTGGCTTGCATCCAACAATTGGAACAAGGTAATGTTTGCTTCTTTCATTGTTCATTCATGAGTTTAGTTATGCTTAATGCCTTATTGCTTTCATTTCATACATCCTGAATTGTTGAACAGAACGAATTTTAACCAGAATCCATTAGTAAAGGTCTTTTATCGATTTTTCTTTTTTAGAACTCAGCAGTTACGTACTGCGTAAAATTATTTTTATGTTTGGATGTATCATTTGTCTTTGATAAATACCCTTATAAATTCATCTTGATAAAAGTGCAAGTTGGTAAAGACTTGTTAGTTGGCTGATGGAATCCCATAAAAGATACGAAGCATAAAGGTAGGGGGGAAAACAGCGAGATGTTGCATATGATTGCGAAACTGTAAAAGAACTAGACCAAATGTCTCATATGGTGTTCAGGTTGATAAAAAGATGAGGAAGAGCAGCAGGCATGCGCAATACCTCTTTTCCTCTGGAACTTTGGACAGCCAGCTGCATAGCTTTGATCTCTGGAGATGATTTTCTAGAGAAAATATTTATCGCGTATTTATCAGCAGTTTCTAGGACTAATGCCTTTTCCATGATTACCATGCCCAATATTACAAACACCATTCCAATATTCTCCTCCTTTCGGTTGCATACTATATTCTTAATAGCAAACAAGTTTTTATCTCCACTCTCCTCCCTAGAAGATATCCTTGTTCAGACTATTTTCTAGGTAAGCAAGGCTGAAACTCTCTCATACGTTTTCCGTTTCTCTACCTTTCATATAACTGTTTGTAAAGTAGATAAACGAGGACGCAAAATGCATTATATTGGATGGTTAGAAAATCCAGTATTTTTGTATATGACTAATAGGTTTCATGTATCTTGGCGGGTAACTTATCTCAATAGTCATTGAACAATATCATCAAAATTCTTTTGTGGTTACTAAAAATTGATTTTATTCAATTAGGTTACTTAAATATGATTATTGTTTCAATTAACATAATCTAGCCAAATTATGAATCTTAGGTCATCAGACTGCTTGGTGCAATTAATGTTGATCTATTTATTTCATAATAATATGGAATTAATGGGTCTTGTGCAATTTTTATTTTGGCTAGAAATAATAATCATATTTAAGTGACTTTAATTGAACAAAATCAATCTTTAGTGATTATAACAGAATTTTTTTAGAGTTCAGTAACCATTAGAACAAATTATCCCTTGATTCTCAGTTGATGTTTCTGGTTTGGATCATTTAGGTATTTTTGAACATAATTTATTTGGATCAAGTTTTGTAGAGCGGGATGAGTTACACGAAGATATAGAGCAATTGTGTATGCAGCAAGCTGAACCTAGCTACCTTGCTGTGGCTACTAAAATGCATTTTCAAAGGTACATATGTGTTTCCCCTCGTTTGCGGAATAAAAGTGTCACCCTTTAGCATATATAACTTTTTCATGGGGAAGAGATTGGGTTATTCTGGTCTATGGGTTGGTACTAGTGAGAAAACAATAACTATATTATCAAATTAATGGCCTATTAGGACAGCTGGCTTGGAGCGGGAGATTGAGAACTTAAAAAAGAAGTTAGCTGCTTGTACAAAAGATAATCTAAATCTACAAGAGGAGCTTTCTGAGGCTTACCAAATCAAAGTAAGAATTTTGAGTTTCACATGTAAGTTATTTCTGAAAAACCTTTTATGAGCTTATATGTTTGCTTTGCTGTATCCAGAGCCAACGGGCAGATCTACATCATGCAGAAGTTGTGAAGGTTGTGCTCTCTCTCTCTCTCTCTACCCCCATAGCATGTGTCATGACACATTCTTGTGCGTTTATTTTTTTCCTCGAAAATATGTCAACTCAGGTAATTAAAGAAACATCTAAAGTACATGAAGCAACAACAATGACTAAAACCATATTGAGAGGATAAAAGAATTGCTGTGGCCTGATATAACACAGGCAATTATTCTTGAAATTCAGAACTTCGTAAATGTTGCATTCTAGGCTCTATTTTCCTTCAATTTTCAGTGGCTGAATTGCTGTGCTGGGTGGGACAGATTAATCTGATATGATATTTTCTTTCAGTGGAGAATCAAATTTTGTTCATAGCAAAGTTATTTTAACAGCTGCATTTCCTGACAGAAAAATCAATGCTGAGGTTTTACCTGCAACCATTTATTCATTGGATTAGCTGCATTTGCAAGCTACATGAATAACGATTATAATTTTCCTTTTCTGTGATATTTCTTGCTCTGAGAATAGATCAGCATTTCTTTCATTTGCAGCAGCAATTAATGGAATTTTTCTTTCGTAATTGATCATGACTTGTTTCATTTTCTTTTTTCAGAATATGGAGGCAGAGAAGCAGGTTAAATTTTTTCAAGGCTGTGTAGCTTCTGCTTTTGCTGAACGTGATCATTCAATAATGGAGGTTATAAAAGTCATTTTAAAGTTTAATTTGTATGTGATTGACTTTGTTACTGTTATCTTCAATATTTTTTGCTTCATGCAACATTTGTGAGGTTTTGAATTTCCAAAATGGTTGGTGACAGGCTGAGAAGGCTAAGGAGAAGGAAGAGCTTATGTCCCAAAAATTCAATGAAATTCAGAAGAGGTAGTAGTCACTGTTAATTTCTTTTTGATTTATGTACTTCTTGGAGTTTTAAAAAGAATGAAAACTTACTTTCCATTTGTTGCTTATTATGTTGTGTTTGAGGTGGTTGCTTAGCCATTAGCATTCAAAATCATAAGGAATAGAGAGGGTTTATTGAGGAGATTGATACACATGCATTTTAGACTTTTAGGATTCAAATTTGAATAATATTATCTGCTACTTTCTCATGAATGCTTTGTGTAGAAGTCAATAAGTGGTTTATGGTGATTTTCTGTTCCCTCCAATACGGTTCACCTTGCCAACAAGAGATGATAATAATGGCGGGTAGCTTGTTTCTTGAAAAAAAAAAAGTCTGATCTGTGGCTTGTTTAGTATGCAACACAGTGTGAGACTTGATAATTGTTTCCTATTTTCTGTCTCATATTATGAAAAATTCCATAGTGGATTCTGCATTTATTGGGCTGTGAGGTACTCTTTTATGTAGATAGCAGAAGTGTGATGAGATAAAGTTAGTACTTAGATATATTTATGCTCTTACAATGCGTTGGGTTTTGATACAAATGAGAATAAATTCTTTTAGAGGTGTTTCTTTGTGATGCTTTTGAGAAATGAAATCACTTTATTATGCATAGAATTTATGCCTTTGGATATGCAAAGGGATCAACAATTAGGAATTATTTATTGGTTATGCAGCAAGGTATATATTATTATAATCAATTATTTAATATACTCTGAGAGAAGCAATATGTTTTATTATAGTCATGCATTATATCTGATACCTATTGATAATATCCTTTCTTTGCCTGAGTTTTTGTTTATTGATCCTCATATTGTTCTCAACTTCCTCTGGAGCTCATCTAGAACTCAACCTTTGATATATATATATATATTTTCCGTGAAATTATATTTGATTAATTCTTTTTACAAGAGATTATCTAATGAATTTTTGGTACAGGTTAGACGAGCTTACCTTAGATTGTCTTGAGCAAAAGAGACTGAATGATGCACTTCAGATTGATTTGGCGAAGCGAGAAGAGCAGAATGAAACTTTCAAAAAGGTGATTTCTTTTTCCTTCTTTTCATGAATTTATCCTGGAGACAACATTTATTCTTAGTTGATAACAAGATCGTAGTTGAAATGTGTATATCTGGCTTTTCAGAAATAAAATAAATCTTCCTCACTACCATTTTCCAACCCTTAGAGTGCCATTTTTAATTGTTAGCTGCCATTTATTTTTAGTTATCTGATTGAGACATCATGTCAATCAATTGCTAACAATAGACATCCCCTTTTATCTGACTTTGAAAAGGACATACTAATGTGAAAGATCATTTCACACTTCAGCCTCTGTTGTTGATATTCTTAGTTCACATTGTTTTCCTCTTGTTAATTTCATATGGAAGGCAAAATTTCTCTCTACGTTGAAGTCATTTATTTAGTTAATGATGCTTTAATTTGGGTTTAGGGCCTACAAGAGTTAAATTTTGATCAAGAGTTAAATTTTGATAAGTGGTGTTTATAATTATTGAAAATTTCTTGATGATTTTATCCATAGGTATAGATCCATATTTATACAGATTGAGTAGTTTATATTAGGAAGATATAAAAATCAAGAATAATCAAGAATCCCCTACAGTTACACCTATCCCTATAATTAAGCTTATGTACAATCCGACAGGTTGTATATTCTGTAACATTCCCCCTTAAGCTGGAACATAGGTATTAATCATACCCAGCTTGTTACAAATATAATTAACTAGAGCCCTCAATGGGGCCTTTGTAAAAATATGTCCTAGTTGTTTTCCAATTTTCACTTCTGTAGCCTTTTCATGAACGCAATGATAGTCAATCTCAATATGCTTAGTTTGTTCATGAAACACAGGATTAGAAGCAATATGAAGAGCAGTTTGGTCATCACATCATAACTTTGCTGGTATTGAAGTTTTGAGACCAACTTCAGTCAAGAGCTCAAATATTCACATTATCTCACACAGATTGTGCTATAGCTCTATATTTTGATTCCACACTAGATCATGACATCAGGTTTTGCTTCTTATTTTTCCTTTTGATTAAATTTCCTGCAATAAAAACTTACTCTAGTAGTGGATCGGTCAATCTTGGAACTTGCCCAATCTGCATCTAAGAAACACTTAATATGAGTATTTGCATGATTTCTATATGGTATTCCTTGTCCAAGAGCTCCCTTTAAGTAATGTAAAATTTGTTCTAAAGTAGCCCAGTGACGAATTGTTGGAAAAGACATGGATTGCCTTACAATACTGATAAAGTATGCAATATCAAGGCAAATTACTGTATGATAGTTTAATTTTTCAACCAGTCTTGTATTCTTTTCAGGATCTTCAAATAGGTCTCCATATATTGTGAGTTGCAGATTAAGAAGCATTGGAGTGTTGCATTGCTTAGCTCCTAACTTTTCGGTTTCAGTTAATAAGTCGCACATATTTCCTTTAAGATAAGAAGATGCCTTTCTTACTTGTTACCTCAATTCCTAAAAAATACTTCAACACCTCCATATCTTTTGTATGAAATTGACTGTGAAGAAATGATTTTAGAGATGAGATTGCCATGATATCACTTCTAGTAGTGACAATATCATCCCCATACATAAAAAGGAGAATGATGCCAGATGCAGATTGTTTATAGAAAATTGAGCGGCCAGACTTGCTCTTATTCATTCCAAACTTTTTTACTGTTTAACTAAATTTTCTAAACCAATCATGAGGACTCTACTTTAACCTATATAGGGGGACTTATGAAGATGGCAAACTTTTCTATGCTCCCTTTAAGCAACGAACCTAGTTGGTTGCTCCATATAAATTTCCTCCTAAAGGTCATCATGTAAGAAAGCATTTTGGCTATCTAATTGATGTAAAGGTCAATCATGAGTTGGTGGCTATAGAAATGAACGAACAAACCAAGGTCAATTTAGATAAAGGAGAGAAAGTGTCAGAATACTCCAGACCATAACTCTGAGCATAGCCATTAGCCAAAAGTTAGGCTTTAAGTTGAGCCACTGATCTATTAGAATTGAATTTGACTACAAACATCCATTTACAGTTGACAGGTTTCTTTCCTACAAATAAGTTCACTGAATGTCAAGTACCATTACCATCTAAAATTTTAATCTCCTTTACCATAGTATCACGCTGGTTAGGATGAGACAATGTTTTGTTAATAGTTTTAGGGAGATGCATAGAATCAAGGGAGGCTACAATGAACAAGAAGAAGAAAATAAGTGATCTTAGAAACAAAAGAGGAAATTGGATAAGTGCACTAGCATTTACCTTTGCAAAGATCTATTGGTAGATCAGGATCACTGGTCATTGGATCTAATGTCGAAGAAGTGACAGGTGCTGGACATGTATCAGGTGGGTCCAGGCAAATTGGAGGTTTTGGTGTTGATGTTGGTGTTAGTGGTGGTGAAGCAACACTAGTCGACTGATGTGGGACATTACAAACCAATAGATCATCATCCACCCTTTGCTAAAAGAAGTAGAAGTAGGAAAGAATGAAAGATGTTCTAGAAAGGTAACATCAACTGACACAAGATACTTGTTAAACCTAGGATAACAGTATTGATACTCTTTTTGTAGACTAGAGTAACTCATAAAAACAAACAAAACAAGTACTTTCAAATATTCAAGGTTCAATAGGAAACAAGAGTTTAGTAGGAAGGACACTATACGAAGTCTCACCATGAAGAATAAATGAAGACATGCAGTTAATTAAAAAACAGACTGTGAAAACGACATTAGCCCAAAATTTTTTAGGGACGTGCATTCGGAGTTGAAGTGTCCTGGTTGTCTCAAGAAGATATCTATTTTTCCTTTTAGCCACACTGGTCTGAGATAGTGTGTCTGCATAAAATGATTGGTGAAGAATACCATTTTGAATCATGTAGGTCTGAAAAGAATAAGAAAATATTCTTTGGCATTATCACTTCTCAATGTAAGCACAGTAACATTAAACTATGTTTTAATTTCAACACAAAAGGCATGGAAATGTGAAAATAATTTAGAATGATTTTTATTCAATAAAGCCAAGTTGCATGAGAAAAATCATCAATAAAAGTAACAAAATACTTAAATCTAGTTGTGGGTACAACAGGACATGGACCCAAACATCGGAATGAACTAAGTTGTGGATACAACAGGACATGGACCCAAACATCGGAATGAACTAACTCAAAAGGAAAACTAGCTCTTTCATTGACTAGAGGAATTGAAGATATTGATGATGTTTTGCAGATTGACATGAGTCACGATATAAAGAAGATACATTATTAAATTGAGGACATAATTTCTTCAATATGGGTAAAGAAGGATGTCCCAACTAACAATGTACTTTAAAAACAGTTAAGGCACCGAACATGCAAATGACTTGGGTACATGAAATGTAGAATCTCTTTCATATCCTTTACTAGTAATCTTCCTCATTATAAGATCTGAGAAAGACAAGAATTAGGAAAAAAAAAGAAAATGATACAACAATTAAGGATATGAGTAAGTTTGCTCACAGACATTAAATTAAAAGAAAATCTTGGTAGACTTAATACAGAAGCAAAGGAAATTAATGCAGTTGGATGAACAGTGCCAGAGCCAAGAAAAGAAAAAGTGGAGCCATTGGCTAAAGTAACATTGGACTGTGATATGATCCATTGTGAGAAAGAGGAAAGAAGAAACGTATTGGTTTACCAGACTTAGCAACAATGATAGGATGAGATAAATTCTCCAATGGTTCTTGGTTCAGAGTGAATTTAAATTCACCTGCAGAAATTGTAAGTCTGCTCAGAGAATATGAGTTATATGTGTCACTTGTAGCTGCAATATAAGCTAAGTGAGACTTTTGAGATTTATTTTGCAATTTTCAGCATGGGTATTTGGTATGACTAGGTTCACGACAGCTATAACATGCTGTTTCACGCGCATCTTTGATTCCGGTTGTCCTAACTATTTGTAGCCCCCTCCTCTATCATTACTCCTATGGCATGGTCACCCAGTTTCATATTCATTATTATGATTGACATGAGCACTAGGAGCCGGAATAAATGAAGTGATAAAAACACTGTCATCTGTGCGAAGTACTCTAGTAAAGATCTCATGCAAAGATGAAAGCTTAACATTAGAGAGAATATGGGATTTGGCAATCTCAAACTGAGAATTAAGACTAGCCAAAAAAATTCATTACTGTCATTTGCTCTAGTTGAGCTTGCTGGACGTTGACATCAGAATTAAAAGGTAACAAGATATTTAGTTATTCATAGGTCTTTTTGAAATCATAAATTAGATCTGAAGAGACTGATCTTGCAGCATGGTGCAAACCCTTACAAACTTCATATGTACGTGAAATGTTCCATCTTCTAGAATACATAAATTCTAAATATTCCATCAATTTTTTTATATACTCAATGATTATTCAAACTGACTACCTAATTGTCAATAAAATTCCTGATTTGCAAGAATAAGCGGGCATCAATTCTCAGCCACTCTTGGTGAGTATTATCTGTTGGTAGATCCTCAGTAAGATAATTATCCTTAGAGATACTTCGTAGATAAATCCTAATTGTGTTGCACCAATCTAGCTAATTTAACCAGTTAACGTATGTTCTGTGATTTTGGACATTATAGGAATTACATCAGTTACAGCCAAATTCTTTTGATGGTTAGCAATAGAAACACAACACGAGATCCAAATAACAAGATCAAGTTAGAATCAATATGTATCCAAACTCAACAGCAGCCAAAACAAAAAATAAAACAGAACCGAAAAATTGAGGCAAAAGAATCTTTCTTGTTGATGGTGAGTTTTGAAGTAATCAGACACATAGGAGGGCCAGAGAGAGTGGGGCAACACTGGAAAGCCTGTTCGGTGGGGAAGGCATTGTTTCATGTGCCTCCATGTGCTGACGCAGAAAATAGGTGATGGAAGCTTCTGGTGGTGCGTGAAGCTCACGCATTGGGCTTCTGGTGGCTGGACTTTAGGGAAGAGCTGATCGGCAGGCGGTGCTTCGGCCTTTGATGGCTGTGAGAACAGGTGCTCACTTGAAATGGATGACTCAGAGGAACATACAGACACTGCTCACTAGGGCCAAAAAAAAAAAAAAAAGAACTTCCAGAATTCCTTCAAAATTTTCAGAGCTCTGGTACCATGAAAACCAAGAGAAAAAAGTAATTTCTTGATGATTTTATTCATAGGTGCAGAGCCATATATATACAGGTTGAGTAGTTTATATTAGGAAGGTATAAAGAATAATCAAGAATCCCTATAGTTATGCCTATCCCTATAATTAAGCCTGTGTACAATCCTACATGCTGTATATTCTGTAACAGTTATAAAGTGATTGTTTGAAAATGAGGAGGATCCATTGGTGTAACTATGTTTACATAGATTTAGGCCATTCGGACTTTTTTTTCCCTTTTCTTTTTCCTGTATCTATTAGCTTTCTTGCTGACTAATATGATTCTTTAACATCAAACATAGAAACTGTACATTTGCAGTTTAGAATTGATCTTCAAGTTTTTATGGCAACTTCAAGATTCCCCCCTCCCTTTTTTTTTTTTTCCTTTCAATTTCCTTTTTCCACAATTGGAGGTTGTCAACAAGTTTTACAAGATCAGGCAACGTTCTCTTGAAGGATTTGAAGATGTGAGTTGGAATGATAAATGCACATGGCTCCTACAGGACTTGACAGAAATGTGGAGTTATAATGATACTTCTACCTCTGAATACATCGTAACTTTTCATTGCCTATTTCTTTTTTTTTTTTTTTCTTTTGGTTCCTTTAGTATCCATATAGTAGCTACTTGATTATCATTTGGTGCATAGGATTGCAAAAAAATTGAGCTTTGGCAAGATTAGGTTTGGCGGACTTACGAACGAGCTTTGCATCTGGACGCAATCTTGGCTTATTTGTTTTCGGAAATGAGTCGAGTGTCTCTGTTCATATAAATACTCATTTGTAACACGAGCCTAAGCAAGTAGAAATGGAGCCAAAATGTGTCTCAATAGACTTAAGTAAATGTATTAAACATGCTAATTTGTTATTTGTTATTTTAATTTTAATTTTTATTTACTTTTTGCTTTTGAAATTTATGGGCAAAGTCTATTTTGCAGATTCAATTAAATTTATATATACAATAAAATAAATAGTTAAAATATAAATGATGTTTATAAGATGTTTTATTTGTTTGCTATTTTTCTCTTGAAAATAGATCATAAAAATATTTAATAAAAATCAGAAAAATGATTACATGAAAGAATGGCTAATACTAATATTGATAAAAGGGAACAAAGGCGAAACTTTAAAAATAAATAGATAGATAAAAATCCTACGGACTTAGTTAAGGGAGAATTATAAATGTTTGTCCTTTTATTTAGAATTTAAGCCAAGACACTTCTGAAAGCTTGATTATTTTTGTAATTTTTAATCATTACCATATTTTTTTATGTTCGGTACTAACTTTGTTTTTGGAGACTAATATGAGTTTTCCATTATGAATTTTAGCCATATATATTAATCAATTCTTTAATTATGGGGATTATTTTGAAAAGTAAAAAAAATTTGAGGACTTAAATTTACATTCTGAAAGTTTGGGAACTGTTATTGGACAAGGACCTAATCGTGGAAACTTATTTGAACTTCTTTGTAAATTTATTTACAAGCTTGCTTATGAGCTAACAAAAAACCAGCTCACAAGCTAAATGACTTGCGTAGCTCTAAATTCGCTCATTTAAGCCTTAAAAATGACCTTGATTCATTAAATTTAATGAACAAGCTCAAGTTAAAAATTTCCAAGTTGACCAAATATAGCTCATAAGTGGTTGTCTCATTTGTAGCCGTAAGAATTGTTTTTATTGCTGTTTAGAAACCTGTGTATCTTTCCACTTTTAGTAGCTTGCTTTGTCCCTACTTCATGCACACTTGCTGCGCCAATTTGTAGTTCAAATTATTTTTTCTTATTCTGTTTATATGATGTTTAAAATATGAATTGCTGATGTATATAAATCAAAGTTGATTTGACATTCTTATACTGTCTAGGGATTCTGGCATTGAATTGGGCACTGTCCTTTAGCATTAGTTTCTAATGGATTTGGTAGCATGTTTCAAAATTTTGCTTCTCCACATTTGAAATTTTCATTTATGCATATTATTTTCTTTTAGATTTTTTTTTTGCTTTGTGCAACTATAATAACTTTATCATCAGACAGTGCATTAGAAGAGGAGCTGGAGAGAGCAAGGAAATCTGTGGACAATATTCAAAGTAAACTACAGATGGTATGGATTTTTCTGTTTTGAATTCTGATTTATCTGACTTACAAATGGAATATTCTATTTTTATTTGCTTAGTATGGATCTTGTTGCAGTATATAGGGCCTGGAAATAGAAAATCACATAGGGTCCGTTTGGATGACAAAATTGGAATTGGATTTCATAATTCTAATTCCAATTCCAATTCTATTAGAATTGGAATTAAGTTAGAATTCCAATTTTAGTGTTTGGATTGTGAAGTGATAGAATTGGAATTGAACTGAAATTACAATTCTAATTCCAATTTTAATGTTTGGATAGTAAAATCATGAAATTGAAATTGAAATTAAAATTAAAATTATAACTATAAATAAAACTAAAATTAAAAATATTAATATTTAAAATTATAAAATCTAGAATTGTAAATTTTAATTTAATTTTAGACAAAAATAATAAAATATATAACATAAAAATGATAAAGATATATTAGAATTAAAATGATTGGAAAAAAAGAAAAAGCCACCAACAATTTTTCACTTGAGGAAAATTTCTTTGAAAAACTTCATTAACACATTTTCATTTTAGATAGACCTTACCGCAATATTTATTGTCCTATAAAATTATATCATTCACAAGGCTAATAAAGGCTAATACGAACCAGAGGTTCTCTATGTAAAATAAACTTAGCCTATCTCATGCAAAATAAACAAAGGCTAATAACAGTAGTGTAATTGATCTAACATCTTAATCCGCCAAAAAGGCTAATAACAGTGAAATATAGTTGATCCGACATCTTAGCCTGCCAAAAGCATGTTGCAACAAAAGTACCCTATCTCAAGCTGAGTTTACAGCTCCAATCTTTTGTCGGGTAAGATATTTTTCTTTACTCTCTTTTTGTAGAATGTAAAGAATGAAGAATAAATTACAAGCACGTAAAATTAGAAGTTTGAGTATTTGTTGAAAACAGATTAATGCACATACCCATTCATCTATTACAAGACCTTCCCTAACACCACGAGGCCCAGTGTGAGGTGGAGGGTTCTTACGAGCTTCAAAACAGCTTCAGCAAAAATAAATTATAGAAAAGTAAGACCAAGCAAAGCAAGAAAAAGGAAAAAAAAAAAAACTCTATGAATGCATTATGTCATTAAAGTCAAACTTTCTTTATTAGTTAACATTGGCAACTAGAGAAGAGCCGAATTTTAACATTCCATTCATCTACTTGAAAAAAAAAAGTTCATCTCCTCATCCCACATTTCAAATCAATTCATGGATTAATTATCAACTAGTCTAGCAAAATTTGCAGCTTTAGAGAGACAGAAAAAAATTAGAAATTTGTCATTTTCTTTTTATTTATTTTTTCTTGGAACCTTAATCCATAATCCCAGTGTAAGGAACTTTAATCCATAATCCAAGTGCAACAATTTAAATATTTAAATGCAGAAACTGAACTTTCATTTTTGGAAGAGACTGCACCTCTAATGTTTTTCACTTTAATTATCTAGATAATAATACTTAATAAGCCTCAAAAAAGAAAGAAAACACCTATACCTAAGTGCCCATCATATATAATACTTTGGGAAATATACTTGCAATTATGGAACAAAAATTAATCATTCTTTTTTCCTCAGCTCTTAAAGAAATAGAAGCGAATTTCAGGACGGAAAGAGAAAATCTGCAAAAAAAAAAAGAAAAAAAAAAGAAAAAGGACGAAATCAACATCGAGACAAGAATAGGTATCAATGGAAGCAAGAAAATTAGCATCAGAATACAAATGCATCGGCTCATTCTCACTCTATTGAACAAATCTGGACAAATTTCTGAGCAAAGTTAGGATTGAATACATCAAATGACAGACATTTAGTCAATAACCCATTTCACATTATTCTCCCATAATCATCTAATCAACAACCTATAGATCATATAAATCCAAATAAGTCATAGTCTTGAAATATATACATATAACA
Source organism: Omphalea diandra (assembly GCA_949677035.1). Classification (NCBI taxonomy): domain Eukaryota; kingdom Viridiplantae; phylum Streptophyta; class Magnoliopsida; order Malpighiales; family Euphorbiaceae; genus Omphalea; species Omphalea diandra. The sequence goes on along the minus strand of CATIWR010504127.1, from coordinate 6,635 downwards.
CATCTCAATTCAAATCAATCCCAAATCAAATAGAAACATAACCCTAGAATCCAAAACAAAGGAGTAACAAATAGAGATAAAAGCAGAGCTTACTTGGTCAGCGCAAGTGAAATGAAACTACTTGTTTTGATATCCCTTGTCTTGCTTTGCTCTGTGAAATTTGTTCCTCTGTTGAGAGAAGAGTGTTGTGTGTGGAGAGAGTGTCGAGAGATGAACGAGATTTTACGCTGTTAGAATTCTAATTCAGAAGACTTGAACCTAGAATTATAACATGAGTTGGACTTAATATTTGGAATTGGGTTTGAATTAGAATTCCAATTCTTGATGGGCTGCCAAACATTGGAAATAAAATTCTGAACACCAATTCCAAATGTCAATTCCAATTCTGGGCCTAATTCTAACATCCAAACGGGCTGTTAAAGAAGAATGTTCGTGAAATGGAAAAGAATCAGGTGGTTGTTTTGATTTTATCTTTAAATTTGATTCTTCAGTCTCTCTGCTAATTTTTGAACTTATATGTACATATTCAGTCGAATGAAATGATAATGAATGGAATAGCAGGGTTACACCATTACCATTCTCAGCACAGAGTTCACATCATGGATTTACTGAATGAGGGGAAATGACATATCAAATCGGTTATGAATGTCCTAGAAGAAAAGATTGGACAAATTGATATGGTCAGATAGCATGAAAAGGGACTTTCTCAGAGAGTAGTAGACCTGAATGAAAATGAATTTCATGATGCGTACATCAGTAATGATACTGAACCAGCTTTGGTATCTGAGGTTAGACAACTGCAAACTTAGCCTCTTGTCTACTTTGTCTCTATTCTGCAGTGTTATGGTAATATTTTGCATGACCCATATATATCTTAATTTCTTAAATTAGATGTCAAGGGATAACAGTAGACTTGCAATAAAAAGCTAGAAGGTTCTTTAATGCGTATGGGCACTTTAGTTAGAAGCTTTAATAGGCTTGCTGAAGTGATGGGCACTTTAGTTGATAAAAGAACGAATGAGCTACACAAACATTTATCTCCACATTAGACCTCCAGATCTGTAATACATCTGGTTATGCAGGAATAATCCTGTTAAATAACTGGCTTGTGCTGCAGGATGTGGCCTTAGTATAACATTGAACTCTGCTAGTCATTGAGATAAGTATAAAACTGTACTATGGGGAGGAGGTAAAAAATAGAAACTGAATTTGGTATCAGATCCCATTTTGAGTGATGATATGGGGAAGAAAAGACATGTGAAATAACTAATTGATGTTCTGGAGTTCTGTTATCTTTTTTGTCTTTTGGCTTTAAGGTTAGGGCGCTCATTATCTTGTAATACCGGTGATATGTGACTTCTCAGAATGCTGCGAATGATATAGATAATTTGGAAATTTCTTGTTTTCTTCTGTAGTGAAAGTTCTATTCCTAGTCAAGGGGTATTGATACTCAGATCTTCTCAAGGTGTTGGATAATTTGTATGGATGATTGACTGATTGGTCCTCATGTAACCCAGCGTAAAGGAAATTATGTGCCTATGAGTCCTCTGGTTTAGCTAAGACAATTACCAGGATACCGAACATGTAAAAGAAATTTCTAGATATTGTGTGAAAGAGTAAAATTCTGGTAGTTATTGAAGTTAGTTTTTTGTTTAGATTCTTCTTCCTTTCAATAAGTCATTTTTATTTGTGTTTGTGAAGCAATTCAAAAGCCAGTACTTTCAGTAACATATTTCAGTTGACTAATAAGATATTATATTCTTGTTCTATTGGCCCTTGTATTCGCAAATTTTTAGATTTACTGGTTTGTTCTCAATTTCAGGAAATTAAACATGGTTCATTGGATACACTCGCTGACAAAGAAGACATTGCCTCTGAAGCCTTTGCACAGGCATTGCAAGAGAAGGTTCTTCATGTTGACATATGTCCCAGAATTTCAATTTATTTCTCTTTTCTTCATGTGTATCTTTTCAGTTGAATGTATGCAACTATTTGAATTAATTGTAATTGTTTTTACTTGATTGGATTCTGACAGATTGCAGCTTTGTTGCTTTTATTGCAGCAAGAAGAAAGACATTTACTGGAGAGAAATGTCAATGCAGCTCTTCAGAAAAAAACAGAGGAGCTTCAGATAAACTTATTGCAAGTAATTCCTTTAGTCTTATTGCTTGCACTTCTTTACTGAAAGGATGTTGCCTTTCAGTTATTTGACTGTTACACATTAATATATCTATTGGCAATAGATTTATGATTTTGTGGTATGGACTTGGGCAGCTATATACTGCAACTATAAGAAATATATTACTAGATGGGATCTTGCAATATCTGAATGCTGTGTCACATCTTTAATGATTATATATTGAAATTTATGCAGAAAATGACTTTATCCTATTATTTATTCAAAATTGGTCCTGGTCATATGTTCTAAAATAATGTATTTCATGTTAATACTCTTTACCATAACAATTCTTGTTTGATGTATTGCTTTTTAATCTGTGCAGATTCTTCTTACTGGCCTTATCCTAAATCTGTTGTTTTTTTTATCTGTATTGCTAGCTTTGAGGAATCTGAAAACTGAAAATAAAATGCTTAAACAAAATCTTTTTTCAAAATTCTTGTTGGTCAATGGAAGTCATAGCAATTTGTTTCACCAAGAAATATTGGTTAATTTGATTTTCTTGATTGTGAAAATGTTAAGCTACTTTAAGAAATCATATAATTGCTAATATTATTAGAGCCCACAATCTTTAACACTGGCACTTTTTCTATTTGCTAACATCAACATGGATCCACACAAAATAATGTCAAGGATCATGACAATTGCAACATAATATTTCTCTTTTTAATGGTAAAACGAGTTAGATCATGGGATGTAAGGATTTGGGTGACTTCACTTATTATTTTTGTATGTTTAATGCATACTGGTTATTATTAAATTTAAAATGACAGTGAGCGCCAAGTAATATATTTCTTCCTTGAATTTTTTTCATACTATTGTACATACCATGACATTCAATAAATTTCTTAAAACTGAACATCTTCCCTAATTTAGACTTGAGATCACTCAATTCTGTGATTAATCAAAACTCAGTTGTACCCATATAATTCACAAACTGGCTACCATTTTGGTTTTCAAGATTATTGAGTTTAGCTATAGCTTTAAGCCAGAGTAAAAACCTTCTGGCTGGGAATTACTTGTCTCTTTAGTTGTTCTCCAATGCTACTTATGAAACTTCTCAAAATGCATTTTGCCACATTAGCATTTCTATATCTAGTTTGAGTTGTTAAGTACCTTAAAATAAGGGTCATTCTTTTTTTTTTTTTTTAAAAATTTTGTCATTATTTCTGATGCTTATAAAAACATAGATTTCTAGGGTTTATTTTCTGTCTTTCTTGTGACATTATCCTACTGTCCACAATCATATCCATAGAACATCATGATTGCGATATATAACATTATAGGGTGGCAAGGACATTCATAAAGAGAGCAACGAATATAGACAAGAAGCTACTTTAATTCATTATGATTACGATTCAGCAGCAATTTTCACGGCTGTGATTTTCTCGGTAACCGGTTTGCGCTCAGTCTCGAGCTGGCTGTAGTTTCCCTTCTCCTTGAAAACTTGGATGTGATGATGCTTGCAGTAGGTTGTACTAGACGGACTTATAGTACAACCTCCACGACTGCACTTGAAACAACTCCTATGGTATGGAGTTCCATTTACAGTAACCTTCAAGAACATATAAAAAGACCATTTTTCAATACTCAAAGGGAACTCTAATATTTAGTAAATTTAATATTACTAATCAAATTGTAATTGTGATGCCATTGTGTTAGCAACCTAGTTACTATCTTAAGACATCTTCAATCCTTAACTCCACAATACAATTAAATTTAATTTAAAATACATTTTTTACAGTAACTTTACTCCAACCCATTATTTAGTTTTTAACTCCAAAAAAGATATTCTCCACATATTCCTTTTTATAACTCATTAATATTTCTTTTTATTGATATTATATTATTTATACATTTTATATATTACACTCATATTTTATTTCACACTTATCTTTATACTCTTATATATTAATTTTTAATAAATATTTAATATATTTAACACATTATTTTATTTTTACACTTATCATAATATACCATACTTATTTTTTATAAAAATATATTAATATCGACAAAAGCATTAAAAAAGACATTAATAATTTTTATATTAAATATTTTTATAAAAATATTTAATATATTTAACACATTATTTTATTTCTACACTTATCATAATCTACCATACTTAATTTTTTTAAAAAATATATTAATATTGACAAAAGACATTAAAAATAGATTTATTAATTAAGCACAAATTACACATAGAAATTGAAATTAAATATCACAATCAACAACGAATAATACAAATGCACAATTAAAAATAGTGGGACTATTTGATGGTTTTTAAGTTAAGTATCATAAATTTAATTCTACAGTTATTTAATTTTATTATGTCCTATATTATTTTTAAGTTATAACATTTTTTTATTTAAGTGGAAAGAAAATTTGAAGAAATTGTTTTAAAAAATGTAAACATAGTTTATATGTGGAATAAACAGAATATTATATTTGGACTAATTTATAATTTATGTATGGGGAAGGATTTATTTGTAAGTAAAATGTCGTACAATCTACTCTAAATTTAGAGTGAGTTGGAAATGCCCTTATAATGCAAGATGTCAAAGATTCACACGTTGACAGTCTCATTTTTCGTTGAGAAAGCGTAATAAAAATATGATCTTTAACGTCTAGATAACCATTTCCAATCTCATTTTACTGCCCAAAACATGTAGTAATGCATATAGATATTGTCCTTACCCTCTCAATAGGGTAAACGGTCTTAGTGCAACCCACACATTTTTCTCTGGTGCCTGCAAACATGTTTGACACTTTGCTTGCATTCTGTGGGACACAAAATTTCAGTACAAATTAGTGACAAGAAATTGATATGAAATTATGATTGCATACAAAACAAGAATATTATGTATTATTTCCAATTAATGTGGAGGGGAGATTAATTACCTCATTATCGATAGATTTTTTTGGTTTTGCAATTTTGGGTGTTCCTGAAAGAATAGTAGATGAATTATAAGAAAGAAAATTGATAATTAATAGGAAAAATGAACAGGTATGACAAAAGTTTGTCGCTGGGCTTGCGCTTTTTGTTTTTTAACCTTCATAACTCTTGTCCAGGCTGCCTGTTCTCTTGAAGATTTGGTCATTGTGACGCCTGCAGTACAAAACTCCTTCAAAGGAACAGAAGTTGCTTAGCTGCAAAAGTGAACAAAATATATGTCAATTAACACCGAAATTAAGGGAATCTGGTGACGGTATAGACTCCAAATAAGTTATCAAACTTATGGGTTTCTTTGATAAGGGTGAGAGTTGCTAATAGGGTTTGATCACTAAATTACTAATACAATGATATAAGTGATAAAACTTTGTTGATAATTATTAATAAACTGATTTTTTTTGTATATTTATTCTTTTATCATCTTTCTTTTTTTTCAAAAAAAAAAAAAAGTCGGGGGAGGAGGAATAGGAATACAAATTACAAGTATAAAATATGCATCATGATATTATAATTATAATTAAAGTATTATTTATATCTACCTTTTGAAATATGGGTATATGGTTTCTATTTCTATTTTAAATTGTAGAAAAAAAAGGAAATGGAAAATGGTTATTAAACAAAGAAACAAAATTGCTAAATGCTTCTCTGAGATCCTAAATCTTGGGCTCAAAGGTTGAAAGATCTTTAATATATCTAACAAAATTAAAGAATAATCCCTGGAAATTATAAGAAAATTTAGCAAAAAAAAAAAAAAGCATATCAATAGGGAAATCACATAAATTCTCAGTCTTGGTAATAAAACACGTCAAAATTTCAAAAAATAATCTAACTAGGGGAAGATTGCATACTATAGACTATATCTCATCCTAAACAACCTTATTAATATCTCAAAGATCATACATATTTCAAGAAAATAAAAAGATAGATATATATTCATATATAGTAGTGAGGTATTAACTGTTACCTTAAGGGTACCCTTGCAATGGTGGCATCTAAAGCAATGCCGATGATAAATCCTGTTATCAGCAGTTAAATTATCAACAAGATGCAGAGTCTTTTGACATCCCATACATTTCTGTTGAGTTCCTCCAAAGGTGGCCATTAATAAGGATTTTTTTGCCTATTTCTTGTTTTCTCTCTTTAGAATGCACTGCCCATTTGCCTTTTGCAGTCACTCTCCTCTTCTAGCACTTCTCTCTTTATTAAAGATGTACAAAGTTATGGGTTGCAGTGAATTGTGGATTACTTGAAAGAGTAAATGATTGACAAAGCTTGGTCTGCCAACTTAGTTATCATTTTGTCCAATTATAAAGTAATTCCATTCCACTTCTCCATTTTTTGTAATTTTCTGTCTAATTATGATATTCTCGGATTAGCTTATTCTATATCTTTTATTAATATGATAGGATAATTATATTTTAAAAAAAAAAAGATAACTATTCTTGGATTGTTTGAACTATATATATATATATATATATATATATATATATATATATATATATATATAAA
>CATIWR010504092.1:0-28952 GCA_949677035.1 Omphalea diandra | reverse complement strand
ATAAATATACAACTTTCAAGTTTGGACCATCATCAAATTCTGAGTCTATGGTCATCAAATTCTTGGAAAACCGAATTAAAAGAAAGGTGGTGTGTCATCTGGGTACAGAGTCAGTCCCAATCAATGAGCCATATCTCTTTCCACACCGAAAATCAATCAAAACTGGTTTACAGGAGTTTATAGAGGACATAACCCTACAAGTTTCATGTTTTTCACTCTGTCAAAATCAGAATATAAAGTCATCAAAATATAATAAAACAGAAGACTGAGATCATCTCAATTCGGATTTGACCTAGTCCTACTGAAGGAGTCATATCTCTTCACACAAACAGAATCAAGTAAAACTGCTTCATATGAATTTATATGAGACATAAGGATACAACTTTTATGTTTTGTAATTTCCCCAATTCCTCTTCTAGGGTTATAAAATCGTGGGTACAAAATTCTGCTCTAACAGCAAAATCAACAGAATCAGCTCTTGTTCTCTTGGTTTATAACTTCCTTCCAAAAGCTCTACCACAATTAATCCATAATTCTCACTAACCATGCATGATTAACATGTCATGAGAGTTTAATTCCAGTTGAGAAGAAGATAAATTACTTACCTACTGTCCCAGAATTGGAAAACCTTAGGCAGCTCACTCTTCTCCCTCTCTTCTTCTTCTTCTTCTTCTTCTTCTTCTTCCTTTCTTTCTTCTTCCTTAATCTCTCTTTGTTTCTGGTATAACCCACATTTTTTTTCCCTCAAAATCTGACCCTAATGGTCTGTATTCTTATTTTAAATAATTCAAAAGATTGGGGCTGGTTTCCTATTGGTTGAAAGTTAAAAGATTTGCTTTTAGCCCCTCTTCTTCACTCCTTCATCACCTTCATCCATTCTCTAATTTTTAGATGCTCTTTATACTTTTAGATGAGCTCTAAAACACCATTATTTATGATAATAAGCATACAACATGAAATAATTTGTCATATAACTATGTAAACACTACATATATGTTCAAGTACCCCAAATGCAATGGTACAATTGTCATTGTCGTGTTTTTACAATTCACGTCTAAATGATTATTTATCCTATACATATGTTCATGTGAGATTTCATATCATTTGTGCAATGAATATATTCATGTGATAATGCCAATGAATAGGGATCAGGATGTTACATTACAGGCACCATGATTCAACTGTCAACCATCAATTTATGGTTGTGACTTTCATTCCCCACCTTAGAATTTGTTCAAATTTTAAATATTTTGACCATTGAATAAGCCATTTCCTAAGGATTTATTGTCTGCTACTCACACAATCAAGAATTAGCGATCGCAACTTGTTGGTCGCGATTGCAAATTTGAGTAACTATCATAAATTTAAGTGATTTGATTTCCAACCAATGGCACTCCTTCATTTAATACATTTCTGACCATTTTTATCCGTTTTCACACCTTCTTTTGGCCTATATAAACCCCTCAAACAATGTTTTTATTCATTCTTACTAAAAATCTTAATCTCTCTTCTTCCTTACTCTAAAAAAAACTTTCAATCTTCCTTCATTCTCAAATCGCCCCTAAGAAAGTCTTAAGAGCAAAGAAGGAAAAGATAGTAGCACAACCTTTTAGACCACCTGCTCTACACATGTTGAAAAGGATAACGAAAGAGGAAAAATATCAGTACAAGGTAAATGCTTCGAAGATCATCCTGCCGAGCAAAATCCCTTCTGCTTTCCTTCTTGAGTCCACAAAATCCCTTCTGCTTTCCTTTTTGAGTCCTTAGGCATTAAAGATGAGATCCATTCATTTCTATCAAATATGGGATGGAACAAATTTATTTTTCGTGATGAGCCCGATATGAAGAGATTGTGTGAGAGTTTATGTGCATCATGATTCTAAGTCAGAGAATGAAATCTCATGTCGACCAATATAGGTTAGTATTTCGAGCCTATAGAAACCGTTTTTTCATTACCTCCAAAACTTTCTAATTTCTTTAACCTTCAAGTTGGGGATGACATTTTGTTCATCATCTCCGCTCTTAATGTCATATATTTTGAGTTTTGGTCTGAAATTTTCATCGAGACCAAACATGACCCTAATACCTCCTTAGCCAATTACATTTGTATTTTACCCTTTTGGCTACTTCATAGTATCATCACCTTCTCTGTTAACATAAGAGGGGATGGTAACGAAAAACTATCCCAAAAGGATCTTGCTTTCATTTTCTGTCTTACTAAAAATAAGCCTATACAAACTGGTCGCTATCATGTGGATCAATTGAACCACATGAGTACTAAGCCCAAAAGTCAATTTCTTCTTCCTTCCCATGTCACTGCCATCTATTGATACGACGTTACTCTTAATGGGGAAAATGAAAAATTCCTCACTAAGAAGCTTCTCTCTTCACAAAATTTTATAAACCTATCCTAGCTCATCAATGCAAAAGCCATTCACCTTAATTCTTATATCTACATTTTGGGTGCTTTTGGAGCCAAGAAACTAGAAACCTCCTAACCTTCCAAAGAAAAAGGCTTGTCATTAAGGAGGGTGCCCAATCAGTTCCACCTCCCTAACCAAAACCAAAAGCCAAGATCACTATTACCTCTATCAATAAGAAATTAGATAAGATGATGAGGTTGCTTAAGAGATGGTTTCTCCTCCTTTCCCACTTACACAATGATTTGGTTACTGGAGAAAGTAGGTGCTTCTTCTTGCCATCTTCTAGACTTTGAGGATTGGCAGGACATAAGAGGAGGCCAACCAAGAGGTTGAAAAGGGTGATGAAGCTGAAGGTGGAGGAGAAAATGGAAACATGGATAATTCTAGGGACGCTGACAGTTCTCCCATCTTTTAGTTTATCTTTAGTGTTTCTTTTTCTATTTTTTTCTTTTTAAAGTTCTTAATGTAAAGTTGTTGATCCCACGAATTATTAAATAAATAAAAGTGTTTGTTTTGCAATTCATTGTCTCAAATGTTATATGATTGTAACTTATATGTTATCTTTGTTGTTTTGCTCTTTATAATTACTATATCTTAATTTATGCACCTCTTTTTACTTTATAATATTTACCCTTTTTTTGATCTTGCTAAAGGAGGAGAGAATAACATTGAGAGAAAATAAGTAACATGCATAAGTAAAGCATAAGTTTAGGAGAAGCAAGTTGAAACTTAGAATATTTAGAATTATTTGATCATTGACTAGAATCCTTTGAGTATTCTTTGACTAAATGATCATTGACCATCCCAACTTCATAACTCATGAATTTGATTTTCTTTTAGATCAATCTAAGTTGTCAAAATCGAAAAGAGGGTGATTATTGGACTAGGTTGATCAAACGTAAGTCATAAGCCTCTTTTGATCTTGATAATGAAGATTGATTAGTTCTAATGCTTTGATTCAAGTGTTGATTTGTAGTTTATAAGTTATATTTTCATTAGAAGTTGGATAAAAGTCAAAATCTTCATCTTTAAGAAGAACATCCAAATTCACGGTTAGTATCCCCTAAATTGTGATCGTGACCTTGCTTTAAGAATAAATGGAGCTAGGCCAGAGCAATTCAAAGGCAAATTCGCAGCCACAACTCAGCTGAAGGAAGCCTGGATTATTCACAGAGGAGCTCACAGTGGCATTCGCATCCTGAGTTGTAATCGCAAATTTCATAGTAATAAATGAGGGAACCAAAGCTACAGCCATAACACATCAAGTGTCCAACGCAACCATTGAAAAAATCAAAAATTGTGAGAGCAAAGATTTGGTCTCGACTGTGACTCAAGAAGGTGTTGTCTCCTTACTAAACAGAAGAATTCACTATCTCAATCTCGCCCAATAGAAAGTTAACTCGCGACCGTGACTTTTGAGTAGTTGGCTGAACACAATGGCTATATTTCTTGGATAACTAATAGGTGAAGCACATGTGGACTAGTCGTTTGACACAAAACGAGGTTCTTTGCCATGATTTTCAGCCTTTTAGTTCAAATTGGAAATTTGTGACCATGAGATGCCAGTAGTGACCACAACTTCCACCTGACAAGTATTTAATGCAAAATCTGCCTAGCACAACTTGGAGATTTTAGGATAGTTTTTGAGTAACGTCTCTTTAGTGGATGTTAGCTATAAATACCCCAACAAATATATGTAAATGTAAGAGAAGTTCATTAATTATAACCAAACTCTTACCAATTTGCTACTCATTCTTTTTACTCCTCTTTATGTGTTGTTGATTGTTTGGTGAGAGCAATAAACACCTTTATAAGTAGGTTCTGAGTTAGCCTAGCATTTAAAACTCTTGTAAGAGGTTGAAGTGTGAGCCTATCAAAAACACTTGTGAGAGGTTTTTGTATGAGCCTAAAAACATAAGTTGTAAGGGTTTTGTGTGACCATAAAACACAAGTTGTATAAGTTAGGTGTGAGCTTGAAAATCAAGTTTAGTTAAGTGAGATACCCATTTGTGAAAAATTGGATAGTAGACGTAGGGTTTGTTAACACCCCAATCATTATAAACTTCTTGTGTTGATTTTTCTCTTCTCCTTCTTAACCCCCTAAAAACCTTAACCTTCTTTTTAATTTTTTATTAGTCCACCAATTCAACCCCTCTTCTTGGAGCATTAGGCCAACATTACCAATTGGTTCTATTTGCTCTCGTTGTTTGGGCTCTGTAAGTTCAGCCTTGGGCATTCTTTCACTCTATTGTAAAAGCTACATGGTTGTACTTAATGGCCATCTTCTGGTTCTCTCATGGTTACTACTCTTTTAGGTGTTAGGATTTTCATGGTGAGGAATTTTATGCTATCTACCACTTTTATCTCGAAGTGATAGGCTATTCTAAAAATTTTATTATAGGGGAACTGCTTATCTAAGACATGAAAGGTAGTTTTAGCCATTGTTGTTAACCCTAATTGTTCATCAACCATTTCCACTATTAGGGGGTAATCCTAATAGACTGCAAATGTTTTCCTCCTAACCCCACAAATGGCTTTCTTGTTCATCTAAGTTTCATCAACATTTTGCTCGTTGCCTTGTACACCTGTTCAATGATGGAATTGGTAGCACTCCCACATTTATAAGTAACCTTTTAATAAGGTACTCATCTATGATTCCTTTTATAATTAGGGCATCGTTATGGTAGGTGTTAACATATTCTTCATCTTCAAGTCCAAACGTGACTGCTATGAGGTTTTATTGAGTATTGATGAGAAAAACTTTTGAACAATGTCATTTCATGCTTGATGTACTAGTTTGGTCTCCTCTTATGATCATGCTAATCACGCCTATTATTCTTTTGCTAGGGCATTCTTCTGCTATGGTCTCCTTATCTTATTCTTTAGGTCTTTTCCCTTTGTTGTCTTTGACAAAGTTTCTAAGCGTTCTAGTTTGATAGAGTCTTTCAACCTCCTTCTTCATGTCCAACACTATTCGATGTCATGTCCATGATCTTTATGGAATTTATAAAACATACTTTTATCCCCATTGGCAGCCCTATCAAGGATCAACCTCTAAGTGAATTGTATGACAGTATCATTTTGCTTAATCAAAAGAAGAATATTACCTCGGGTGTCATTCAATGATGTGAACTGTGTCTCTCTGCCATTTCTTACTCAATGGGTAAAGGAACTGTAGGTTTAGAGAGTTCGATGAGTTGAACTATCTATCCTCCTTTCTTAGTTTTTTCTTCTAGTTCCACTATTTGGTATTCTTCTTTTCTTCTCTCTTTCCTTTATCCACCTCGATATATCTCTAGGCTATGGCTATCAGCTCAGAGTAGGAGTCAATGATTTTTGTATGGAGCTTGTCCTTCAACCTATCAAACGTATTTTGATTCTTATTTCTTCCATAGTTATCTCTACATTTATTATCTCAATCTCAATGGTTTCTTTATTGAATCTATCAATATATTTCTGAAGGGTTTCACATTCTTTTTGCTTGCAAGAACTTAATAAACTTGGCTTCCTCTTGTGAGGAATGTTAGTGGCAAATCTTGACAGAAAAGCATTCTCTAAGTCTTTAAAAGAGTGAATAGAGGTAGGAGTCAGTTGAAGATACCACCTTTGTGTTGTTTCAGTGAGAGTAGTAGAAAAAACCTTATAGAGCATGCCATCAAAGATGTCGTTGAGTAGTTTGCTTATTCAAAAAGTTGACAAATGGTTACGGGGAGCCCCCGTTCCATTATTCACTTGTAACGTAGGAAGTTTCCACTTAGGTGGGAACTTTTCTTCAATGATTTCCCATGCTAAAGGCGAAGCTTCTAGGTATTTTTTGACAGAACTAGATTTAGCTTTAGAGTGTTTTGTCTAAGAGTTAGCTTCATCCTCAGTGAATTGTCACCTTTTTTCCTTACTTCATTATGGCTTCATCCTTGTTTAACTATTGTGCAGTTTTAGAACCTTGAGGATCTAATAACTGTGTTTGTAGCTCTCCACTATGTTCTCCAAGGTTTTCTCTAGGTTGTTATATGTTGACTGCTACTAGATTCGCACTAAGAGCCTTAGCCTTTTGTTGGTTAAAGTTTTCTATGGTCATTTGCATTGTTCTTACTAGAGTCTCTTAAAATTGTGTCAGGGCTTCATTTGCAGTCATGGCGGCATCATTAACAGTAGTGTGTGCAATGTTTGTTGGTGCTACTCTTGAGGAGACATTCTCCTCCTCATGAGTTGGAAGAGTTGGAACAGGGTTATTTCTAGTAGGACCAACCATTACTCACTTTGGATCAAGGATAAAGGTTTTATTTTTATGAGAGATATGTATCTAAAAATGTAAAGGTGGAAACTTTAAAGGAAATAATCAACGAAACAATAGAAAATTTTTTTCCACAAACGACATCAATTGATGGTCCTTTGATTGCCGAAGAGGGTAAGTGACCTGTCGAATAAGTGAGCAAATGTAAGCTGAAGGGATCGTGTCCTCCACAGTCACTCTAATTGTTAAGTTAGTATGGGAGTTTGAGAGCTTAAAAGTTGAGAGAACTTAAGAATGAGTATAAATAATAGAAAACCCTAGCAAAAACGTGCTTTGGTTGTAAAAAAAAAAAAAAAAAGATGATTATTTATATCCTTCTTAGTTCTAGATTCTTCATAGATGTGCCAAAAATAGTATCCATTGGATTTATCCTTACTTTTCTGAAATATGTGGAAAAGTATATATTACACAACCACCCTTTGTTAGTCGAATGTTAAGGGTGTCACTGCCCTTCACTGGTAGAACATTGTGTGCTTCTAGTATATTCCAAACATTGTTTGCTTCTAGTATATTCCAAACATTGTTATCATTCGATTATACTATGTACCTTCTTTAGTAAGGATTGTCCAATCTTAAGGACATATGTTGTTCTCATGGAGGATAAGTGTATGTTCTAATGGTGTTTGGTTAGACAAATGCTCTCAAATATTTAAAAAGCGAAGTTGCAAATCAATCTAATCGAATTGAATAATTTCAAATCGTATCTTTTTTTAGGCAAATTTAGATGGATTATTGGATAAATTAGAGCGAGGTCAAATCAAATCAATTTAAATTGTCTTTTTGAATGAATTTGGATAAATTATTATTAGATCAATTAAATCATTTTTAAATTTTGAGTTACATTGAGTAATTTATAATTTTGATTTTTGAAATAAAAAAATAATTTTTTATTTAAAAAATATAAAAGAATTTAAATCAGGTCAAATTTGAGATATTTTGGTAGATTAATTTGAATAAATCTATTTAAGATGTAGCTCTAAAATTTCATATCATATTAAATATTTTCAAATTTAGGTGAATTTTTATTTACTTGCTCTTAGATAAATTTAGATCGAATTTCAAATCAAATACAAAATTATTACCTCTTTAAAAAACTACTACCTACTTCTTTTTTTTTTTTAACAAAAAGACTAAGCTTATGAGGAAAAGATGTCTCAAATTTAATATTTAATTGTTTTAAAATGTTGTAGTATTCATGTTTAAAGATTATATATTAAATTATTTTCATTTTTTTTGTAATTCTTAATAGAATAAATTATTAAAATTCCAAAATTAGGTGATTTTTAAATTTTATTTTAATTTTTATTATATAAATAAAAAATATATATTTTATTTACTTATAATATTATCACTTGGCTAAATTTCTCAATTTTTTCTAATTAGATTACTAAATTTTTTTTATTCATGCAATTAGATCTAGAATTTTTTGGATTTAATTAGATGAATTAAATAAATTGAGAACTCAATTTGATAAAAAAAAAATTTTAAAAAAATCTAGCTAGAGTATAATATAGTAATTAAATATAAACTACATGTATTTTATTAATACAAAATAAAAATTGAAATAAAATTAAAAAATATGATTAATTCTAAAATTAATTTTTTATCACTTTTATTGTTAAAATATAATATTAGCACTGATAATATATATATATATATATATATATATATATATATATATATAGTAAAAGGTTTGAAAAGAAAGCTAGAAAAACTGTTTTTCACATCACGTGTGAACTCATCCGCGTCTATACTGGTCAAAGGCAGAATCTATCGAATAGTAAACGCCAACAGAACACAACCTCTCATGCGCGTGGTAAATGGTTTCAAAAGAAAATTAGAAAAAATAATTCACGCCACGTGTGAATCGTTCGCGTTCCCCAGCTTTCAATCACGTGGCACACTGGTCAACCGCAGAAACCCTCCAGAAGCCACCGCAAAACGCCAAAACATTAAAACCAAATGACGAAAATAAGAGATCCACCATCTCAGTTATCCTCGTTCATCGAAAAATAACATTAATAAAAAGTGAAGTTGTTTCTCGTTTTTTTGTCTTGTTATTTTCTGATTATGGTAATTTTTTTTTTCTTTTATGGTCAATGCTGGTAAAAGAATGTTAAAAAAAATAGATGAGACCTTTGAATTTGGCTTTTGTTTTAATTTTAATTTTTTAAATGAATATTTATTATTTCTCAGATAATTTTACTAAGAATATATAATAAATATCAATATAATGTATTTTTATTTTCTCAAATGACAAGTAAATTAATAATTAAATATTTTAATTTCTTAATCAATTTATAAAATATAAATTTATAATAATATATAAAGTTTTTTATGAAAAATAAATTAAAAAATTTAATACTATAAGAAAAAATCTTCATGCTAGTCCATTTTAGAACTTAACGGTAATAAATATTTAATTTTTTATATAAAAATAAAGAAAATGAAAAAGGCTAACAAAAAGTAAAATTATGATTTTTTATTTTTAATGGAAATAAATATATTTTTATTAAAATTTATTATAACTATTTTAATTATAATTATAATTTTTATTATTTTATTTGCTTAAAAAATCTGATTAGATAATATTTTTATAAAATAATAATATATTATTAAATAATAATAAATTCTAATTATTATCTGTATATTCATTTTAATTATTCAATTAATTAATTAATTAATAAAAAAATAATAATGTTATTTAAATTTTTATTATAATAATATTGCATAATATGTAGATATTTTACTTATTATGAATATATTAATTTTCATCATTCAACTAATTAACTAAATATTAAATGAAAATAAATATTAAGTTTATTTAAAATTTATTATTATAGCCACACCGAACATCATATTAATTGTAACTAGTTTTATGAAATGTTTATACTACATTTTATTCAATGCTTGAATTAGAAACTAGTGATTAAAATAGAACTAATTTTCGAATGATTTCATAATTGTAATTTTATCAATTTGATAGGTCCCAATTCAACTTACAAAAATATTATATATTAAAATAAATATATGAAATAAATATTATTTTAAAAAAATAGAAATATTATAGAAATCGAGAAAATTTTACACATTTAAAATTTAATTAAAAATAGTCAATTAAATTTTATATATTTTTAAATTTTTTAATCAAAGCAATGTATTTTATTCAATTAGATTAATTAGATTTACTAATTTTTCATGAATTTTCTGACTTTAGTTAAATTTGACTGATTTTTAATTGATTAATTTTTTCATTTTAAACTAGATAAATTTAATAACTAATTTTGACTTAATCAACCCATTGGATCTGATCCCATATTTTTTTTTTTACTTTTTTTTGGTCGAAGAAAAAACTTTCCATTATTGAATAAAATGAGATACATCAATTGTTAGAAGCCAATTAAGGCTAGGATTACAAAGAGCCAACCCACCAACATCCCACTGTTGAGTATTCTTAGCAGTCCAATTTGTAACTAGATTGGCTTTCCCACAAAAATGCCTAAAGTAACAATTAGATAAAAGCACAAGCCTAGTTGTATCTCATATATGATACTAACAATCTTCTAGGGAGGAACCTTATTATGATTGTTGTTACATTCCACAACCACTGAGGAATCAAACTCGAAGATGATGATCCTCAAACTCAAATGCTTTGCGAATTTGTTCGCCTCTCGTATGGCTAACGCCTTCACTACCAAATGGGAATTGTAAGACTCAAAACATGGTTCTTAAGAGTCTCTCCGAAATAAGGAATCATTCCCTTTAGTGATGAGTATGATGAGGTGAAATTTGATGATATGGTGATAATTTTAATGATATAATGATGATTAATTATAATATGATATGAGGTATAATGGATGACTAAAAGCTATGAAGGTAAAAGATGCTTAGTCATAATGAGGAACTGAGTGTAAGTTATGTGTGTAGGCATATGTAAGAAATGATGATGATTAATGAACATACATTAATGATGGCATTAGAGGTTTAACAATGAAGAATATGCCAATATTGAATGTGAAGGAAAGTCATGTTAAAGTACATGTTAAGAAGAAAATAAGAAGGATGATGGAAGCAAAGTATAAGTTAAGTATATGATCTTTAATTGCTACTAGGGTATGTAAATATGATTAATGTGTGATTAAATGATATTTTACTAAGGTATTTTAGATGCATTTTATATGTCCAAATTTGGCATTTAAAGTGTCTTGAATAAAGAAAGGAAGACTTGGATAGTTGCATAGCTGTTTTGTCTTAATGTTGTTGCTTATATTTGCCTAATATATGCCTAATATACATTTAAATGGCATGATAATGATGTGTTCTAGATGTATTTTAGATATCTAGATTTGGAATTTGAAGTGTACTGAAGAAAGGAATAAAATGTTGGAAGCAAAACTTCTAAAAGGTTCGTATGCTCTATTTAGGCATTTTGGTATTTTCACACCATTTTATCTTTATTTTCTACCTAAAAATGACTCTAATTCCATTTTACATCATTATTAATACCTAAAAGTGTTGTTTTAAGTGTATTGAGGACATAAGAAAGTATAAGCTTAAGTTTACGGGTTGGAAGTAGCATTTTTTATAGACATTTTCTAGAATATTCCATTTTTACACCTTCTTCTATTTGTCTTCTTCCTAAATAGGACACCAACATTAGTTTTCATTAGTTTTTAGTACACCAAAACCTCTCCTCTATCCTTGGCTACCAAATCAAGTTAGGAGAATCAAGTTTGCTCATCCATCATATACCATCTTTTAAGCAAGTTGGTGACTTTCTCTCTTTATTTTAAGTAAGTTATAATCCGTCATATTCATTGTATATTTATTCTATGTTTGAATAAGTGTGTTTATGGTGTTTTTGAGCTTGGTGGTGACGAAAAAGAGGAAGTTGGTAACAATTTAACATGAAAAGTGATGTTATCCTTAAAAGGAGTCATAAAAGTGCTTAAAGTGTGTAGATCATATTTCTTAATGATTAATGATTAATTATATGTTAATAGTGTTCTTAGATTCATGTTTAAGAAGATAATTGATCTTAATTGGTGTTTTACACCTTGGTTGAACTAAATGCAATATTAATGTAATATACAATTGAAGCTTTGAAGTGTTGATGTATATGTATTGATTACATGAATTCTTGATGATTATTGAGTTATTAAATGCTAATTAGCATCCTAATATTATGTTTAATATGAGAATTAAAGCTTAATTAACGTTTTTCACCTTAGTTGAGTTAAAGGAAATATTGATGTCTTAATGGGCTTTATGAAGTCCTTATGTAAATGAATTATGTTTATGAAGAAAATTGATGTTAAATTGAGTTTCTTGATATTGTTTAACACTCTAAGCCTTATGATTAATATTATATTAAAATGAAGGAGTTGTTCTTCATTTATATGGGGTAGGATAATATATGAATATATTAACGAGTATATGGATGGTCTATGATGAGAAATGAACGTGTTGATGAATTTAGGAGTACAAATTGATGACTACGAAATGAGTTAAGGATTATAATTATGGATCACTACATGATTTTAATGGTGATGTTGATTTTGATATTATGAATGGAATAAAAGGAAAATGGTGATAATGAGCTAAGTATGAAGGATGGCAGTTATGTCATAAGTTAAAGATAATGAAAGTTATATTTGCAAGCTTTATTGATGTTTAAGACTTCATTATCCCTATAAGGGCTTTTTCCCTATTATGCTCTATGTTATGTTTATGCTATATTATAAATGAAATAAAAGGAAAATGGTGATAATAAGCTAAGTATTAAGGATGACAGTTATGTTATAAGTTAGAGATAATGAAAGTTATGTTTGCAAGCATGATTGATGTTTAGGACTTCATTATCCCTACAAGGAATTTTTCCCTATTATGTTATATGTTATGCTTATGTTATGTGTTCTATGGATGAGTTTGAGTTGCTCTCCATATTTTAGTTACTATAGTAATGATGCAATGGATGTTTATGTTTAGGCATGTGTGTGGGTGAAATTATTAAGGGCAAGTAAAGCTAAACCTAAGAGCAAATAAGGTTAAAGCAAAGAGATAGGAAAAGAACAAAACCAAAGCAAGGAAGAAGCTAAGGCTACTAATGAAATGTGAAGGATTTTAGTTGCTTTCATTGTCCATTGCATATATGCATTATGATTTTAAATATATATGCCATAGTAGGCCAAGCTATGTTAATATGAAAATCATATGCATTCTTATGAAATGAAATGAAATGCCATTATACAATGCTATATTCAAATATCATGTGATGTGAGAATAGTTCAGGGAAGAAGTGGCCATCCAAAGAGTCATAACTAACTATGCAAGGATTATAACCTATATGAAATGAATTTTATATTATGCATGCATGACATAACTAGTGAGGAAACTCCCCCAAGATAAGTAAAGGATATGATTGGTGAGGAAACTCCATTGAGAACGCATGGTTGGAGAGGCAACTTCCCTATGCGAGAAAGACAAGTAAACTAATCAGGGATTCTAATGGATTTAACTATCTATATATGTAATGTTTTGCCAAGTAAATGATGTATATAGATGATGTGCAATGTAGTTACAGATTCATTCATGTGAAGGCATGTGAGCATGCATACGGATAATATAAATTCCTCACTGTGTTTTCCACAAAGACATCACCCCCCCCCCCCCCCCCTTACATAGATTTTTTATAGGTTAAGCATAAGATTGATTTATGATTGATGACTAAAGGTTAAAGGCTACGAATAAAGGTTTTAAGTTATGCATCATATATTTTCATGGCACTACATTATTTCTTCATAGTTGTCTATGTATAATTGGAAGAGTAATAAAAGTATTAATAAAATGTTAAGTTATATCTTATATTCTTAGTAATCTCTGCAAGGTCTAAGTTATGAATAATGTGATATATATATGTCTAAGGTTAATATAATGTAAAATGATTATGATGCATGATTAATGGAAATGGTATTAAGGTGCATTATGACTTATGGCCCATGTAAGATAAGTGTTAAATGCCTATGATAATGAAAGGATGTTGTAGCTAGAATGATCCTAAGTAGACCCGTAATTCTAAGATTGTCATAATTAAAAAGTTTCATATTTAATAATGTGTATATAATGAAAAATAAGAAAACAAAGAATAAAAGGAAAAAGTTGGTGAGTCTAGACTCCCTTGATCATGACATGATAAGAAATAAATTAGATGGTTATAGTATAATGTAAGAAAGTGTTTTTATGAAATGTTTGGGATTAAGTTTATCTTGAAACCTTATCTCCCATTTGTAGTATCCTAAGAATTTAAAGGTAGGCAAATAAAAGTTAAAATGTTTTGGGCTAATAAGTATAAATTTTAGATTCATGGTATCAAACAGCTTAAAAACGGGCTTTAACCATGAGTAATCAGGCTTGTTACGGGTTTTGAAGGCCCTAATCCTTCCCGTTCCCTGACGCTAGCATGACCCAAAATCTATGTCATGATAGAACGATATCATAACAAAGGTTTATATAGTTGGGCTTTTAAGTTTAGAAAACAATAGGCAAAGATAAAAGATAATAGAAATGATAAGAGACATATAAGGATAATTAGCTATGACTTGTGAAGATGCAAGATTTCCTTTATGTCTTATAAGTTTCCTTGAGTTAGAATTTAACATTTAAATGTTGAAATGTTATGTATGTTTATGATATGAAGCTTTATATATTAAATGTGTAGAGCTAAAAGTAAGGTGATATGTTTGATATTATGGGCTCAAGCATAATTTATGCTTAGTGTATTATGACATTAAGGCATTTGATGTTGAAAAGTATGTATATATGATATGTTATAAAACAATATAATTGTTTTCATAATATGTTAGACATTATTAGATCTATTGAGATGAAGGATAAGTTGAAGATGGCAAGATGAATTATATGAATAAGTTTTGATATGTCATATGTTATAAGTTTATGCAAATGCTAATGAATGATGGGATATATGGATGATATGGTGATATAGTGTCATGATATGGAGTAAGTTGTGATATGTTGATGTAGAATAAGAACATGATAAAATGATTATATGATTATGAAATAGGGAATGATATGATGTTATGAAGGAGAAAAAGATGTGATGATATGGAATATAGTTATGATGAGATGATGTTATGATATGATACAAAGATAAGGAATAGTGATGTGAGAAGGGAGATAGAGTGATAAAAATGATGATAAGCAAAGATATCAAAGCATAAGAAATAGAATAAAGATTGTAGATTGTGAGTATTCAACCATGTTTATCTTTAGACTACTAAAAAAGAGAAAGGATAGTTTTCAAAGGTATGGATTTATTCCCAACCAAAAATGGGTAATGGAATCTCTTAGTTATGGCTATGGAGTATGTAACATCCGCAACCTAAATTATATGCATTTTAATTACTTTATATTTGAATATATGCATTGGATAAATGATTGTTTAGATATGTGAATTGGATAAGCACGATAATGACACTTACACCATTGTATTTAGGACACTTGAACGTATATATAATGTCTGTATAGTCGCATGAAAAATTATCTTATGTTGTGTACATGTTATAACATCATAAATAATGGTGTTATACAGCTTATTTAAAATTATAAAGAGCATCTAGGGAGTAGGAGATGGATGAAGGTGCTTAAAGAGTGAAGAAGAAGGACTAAAAGAGGAAAAGTGAACTTCCAACCAATATAAATGAAACACCATGATTTTGTCTTATTACTATAGGTTTACAAGTAGAATATTTCACCCTTTAAAATCAAAATAGAGAGGAAAAATGTGAGGTACAATAGAAGAAAGAGAGAGCTAAGGAAGAAAGAAAGGAAGGAAGGAAGGAAGAAGAAGAAGAATAAGAAGAAGAAGGAGAGGGAGAAGAGGGAGCTACCTAAGAAAGAATCCTAAGGTTTCTGGATCTGGGAGAATAGGTAAGCTAATTTATCTTCTTCTTATATGAATTAATCCCTTGTGACATGTTAATCATGCTTGGTTAATGACAATTATAGAGTATTTGAGGTAGAACTCTTAGATGGAAATTAAAATTCAAGAGAACAAGAGCTGATTGTGTTGGTTTTATTCTTACAGTAGAATTTTGTACCCATGATTTCATAACCCTAAAAGAGGAATTAGGGAAAGTAAAAAATATGAAAGTTGTAGTTTTATGTCCCATATAAATGCATATAAAATACTTTTTCTTGATTTGGTATGTGTGAGGAGTTATGGCTCCTTCATTAAGGTTGATTCACAACCAATCAAAATCACCTCAGTCTTTCTGTTTTCTTATATTTTGATGACCTCGTGTTCTGATTTTGACAAAACGTAAAACATAAAATTTGTAGTTTTATATCCCCTATAAATACCTATGAATCAGTTTTGATTGATGTGTTATGTGGAAAGAGATATGACTCATTGACTGTGACTGACCCTGTAAACAAATAAAACCTCATCAGTTTTATAATTATGTTTTCTAAGAATTGGATGGCCATGGATTTGGAATTTGGTGATGTGTTAAACTTAAAAGTTGTATATTTAAGTCTAGCATACATGCCTATAAAATATTTTTGCCTAATTTGTCATGGTTAATGAGATATTAGCCCTACATAATGACTGATTGTCAACATGTTGAAAACGTGCTCACCCTGAGATTGGTCATTTGTTTTGGTGACCTTATAGACTGAATTAGACAATGGGTAAAATCTGAAAAATGTTCCTTTATGTGTTCTCTAACTTTTGGGAAATCATTTTTTCAATTGGATTTGTAAGATTTCAGATATACCTAAGAATGTAAGACCTGCTCAGACTGAGATGACATTGAAACAGGACAAAATTATAAAATTGACCATAAATTATGTAGTGTATATTTTGGACTGAATTTTAGATATGGTGTACCCATATATGTCTAGTTTAATAAAAAAAGAATCAAACATTTGGATTTGTGAGTTAAAAGTAATCATAGAAACAACCTATCAAGTTCATGATATTTTACTAGAGCATATTTGCATAACAAGATGAAAATCTTACTTTATCATCATGGATTGATTTAGTGTATTGAAATAGGTCCTCGAGACATTGAAGATAATAGTGGGAATAAGTCGAGACCATCAATGATTTAATAAGCTTAAAGGAGGAGGTAAGTAAATAGCTAATGGTACTATACACATGATTGGTTAAATGCCATGTACATATACTCAATTAAATGAAATGTTATTTAATGTGATGATATTGAAGAATATGTTGATGAAAAGATTGATATACTCTTGATTTATTTATTTTCATGAGACGTTGATAAATTATGACTTGAGAATGAGAGTATGCGGTGATATGAGTTGCCAAAGTTATGGGTGTTGTTATTAGTCATTATATTGCTGAAAATTTGTTAGATTTATAGATGATTTGTTGAAAGACTAATACTTGATGTTGTTGGCAAGTAACACTATTCATAGCATGCGTGGCAATAATATATAACGACCTGTGTGGCAATAACATTCCATAGCCTGTGTGGCAATAAGATTTATAGCTTATGTGGCAATAATACATAACAAAATGTATGGCAATAACATTCAAAAGCTTGTGTGGCAATAATATATAACAATCTATGTGGCAATAACATTCGATAGTCTGTGTGACAATAATCTATAATAGCTTGTGGGACAATAACATTCGATAGCCTGTGTGGCAATAATCTACAAAAGCCTGTATGACAATAACATTTGATAGCATGTGTGGCAATGATATTTATAGTCTATGTGGCAACCAAATATGAAAGCCTTTATGGTAGTGACATCTATAACCTATGTGGCAATAATAAATGAAAGCCTGTGTGACAATAACATTTGATAGCATGCGTGGCATTTAAGAGTAAAAACTCTTTATTTTATGCATGAATATGATGATGAGTTATTTATATTTAAATGTTGTTATGTTATTTGAGATTGAACTATCGTTATGGATTTACTTACTAAGTATGTCAGATCACTTTTTTGCATTAAATTTTCTTTCAGGAATAGTAGACTAAAATTGCATCCAATTTACATTTTGAAGTTGTTGTCTAATAGTCTAATAGAGGTTGAGCTAGTATGCAGTCAATTAGTATTTAAGTTTGTTTAGCCATGTATACTTTGTTGTAAATAGTTACTATATTGTGAACCAAGATACATAGTGTAAAAAAAAAAAAAGAGAAAAGGTCTTTTAAGGACAATGGATAGAATGAGAGGATATTAATGTTGTTGTGTCAATTTAGTATTCCATGTTTTATGAATAAGTTAAGGCACCTACTTTAGGAATGATTAGTAAATGGGACATCATAGAGTAACCCTCATAATCATAACAAGTCATTCTAAGATTTTAAATGAGATTTGAAACTTAAAATTTTTTTAAATAATTTTACGTTATATGAGCATTTTAAAAGAGTTTTAAGAGATTTTAAATCCCTTCCCCTTTAGTGTTCCTTATGAATAAACATAAGTTAACTTGGATTATTTATTTATGATTGAAGATTGATAAGTATAAGTAAAAAAGGAAGTTAGGCATGAATGGTATCAGAATTTAAGGATGAATTATGTAACAAGGGAGGATTTGTAAAAATCGAAACATGGTTCCTAAGGGTCTCTTATAAATAAGGACTCCTTCCCTTTAGTGATGAATATGATGAGGCTATATTTGATGAAGTAGTGGTGATTTAAATGATATAATGATGACTAATTATGATATGATATGAGTTATAAAGGACGACTAAAAGATATGATGGCGAAAGATGCTAAGTCATAATGACGAAGTAAGTGTAAGTTAAGATATATAAATAAGTATATTTAATAAATGATGATTAATGAACATGTAAGAATTATGGAATTAGTGGTTTAATAATGAAGAATATGCCAATATTTAATGTGTAGGAAAGTTATGCTAAAGTAGATGCTAAAAAGAAGAAAGGAAGGATGATGGAAGCTAAGAAATATGCTAAGTTAGGTACATGGCCTTTGATGGCTACTAATGTATGTAAATGTGCTTAATGTGTGATGTATTTTATATGTCTAAAGTTGGTATTTGAAGTGTCTTGAAAGAAGGAAGGAAGACTTGGATAGTTGCATAGTTGTTTTGTCTTAAGGTTGTTGCCTTTGTTCACTTAATGTGTTCCTAATACAAATTTAAATCACATGATAATGATGTATTCTAGATTTATTTTAGATGTATAGATTTGGACACAACACTAGCCCCATGTTCATTAGTTTTTAGTAGTCCAAAACTCACAAAAAAATCCTCCCAAAACCTTTCCTCCATCTATGGCTACCAAACCAAGTTAGGAGAATCAAGTTTGTTCATCCATCTTATTCCATCCTTTAAACAAGTTGGTGACTTTCTTCTCTTTATTTCAAGTAAGTTATAATCTATGATATTTATTGTATTTTTGTTCTATGTTTGAATAAGTGTCTTTATGGTGTTTTTGAGCTTGATAGTTCTTTATTTTTAGTACTAGTTTTATTATTAATTGAGTCTAATTTGAAAAATACCAGATAATGTATCACTTTTGGCTTGTTTTTTTGTGATTTTATAGGAAATTCTGGAAATTGGAGCTGATTATAAGAGTTTTTTGAGTAAAATTGTGCATTTCAGAAGCTCAGGAACCAAACAAAATTTTGACAATTCAAGGACTGGTTTTGATAATTTTCAAATAAAATTTCAGTCCTTTCATAATTAAATTGAGAAAGAGTTTGTGTAATATTTGGAAAGCTCATCGGGTCCTATCTTAAAGGAGGGTTTATTATTATTTTTTCCTAAATCGTAGAGGAGTTTATTTTCTTCCTATTTTGGGGGGGAGTAGGGGAGTATTAATAAGAGGAGGAGAATTCAAAAAAGTAGTACGTTTTGTTTTGTTTTTTTTGAGAAGAAGCTATCCTAAAGATGAGAATTATTAGTCATCCATCAAGTTTGAATAGAATTAGAGGTTACAAGGGTTTTATCATGAAAACTTTTCTGTTTTATTTTTTATTTATGTTGATGTTGGCTAGTAATTCCATTATAAACTAAATTAGTTAAGCACTTGGTATGATGAACCCTAAGATGAGTTTTGAATTATGATTTTCTTTAGATAATATAATATTTTCATTATTTTACAGAATTTAATTGTGCATGCTCTTTATTTCCTTGAATTAATATGTGCGAAATTGATTCTTTCTTTACAATTCTTTAAACTTAGATTGAAAAATCAAGTTTTTGAATAGATTTAGCACAATTGAAAGGAATTGCATATAACCCTAGAGATAGGATAACATAAATCCTCCAGATTAGGATCAAACCTAATAGTGAAATTCAAGGGAATTATAATGCAATTTTAGGGGGTTTTAATTAGGAAGAGATTCTAATTAATTAACCTAGAATTAGATGTTAATTATCTTGAGAAGGATTTTAACATACAAAAGGGATTTTCATGGTTTCATAAACATTGAATTATATTGTATTGTTAGAAAATTAATTTCTTAACAAGTCTTAGGGGGATTCAATACTTGAGTGTCGTTTGTCATACCAGTTACCTTTTTCCCACTTGTTCATATTTTTATTATTCTAGTTTGTCGAATTAATTTATTTTAGTTTTTAATTAGTTAATTAATTTACTAGTTAAATAATAGAGATAAAGCTAATACTAGTACTTTTAGTCCTTGAGGGATCGACACTCGATACTCCTACACTATACTATACTCGATAGATGCGCTTGCCTATTCGATCTATAGGTGTTGGCCTTGGATCGTATTAGAGCTTGGTGGTGATGGAATAGAGGAAGTTTGGTGATAGTTTGGCATGAAAAGTGATGTTGTCTAATGAGGGGTTAGTGCTATATAAATAACCCTTTGAGCTGTAATTGCACAGGTCGATAAGTAATAAAGTGTA
This sequence comes from Omphalea diandra, assembly GCA_949677035.1. Taxonomy (NCBI): domain Eukaryota; kingdom Viridiplantae; phylum Streptophyta; class Magnoliopsida; order Malpighiales; family Euphorbiaceae; genus Omphalea; species Omphalea diandra. Next base: position 8,335 of record CATIWR010504092.1, on the reverse strand, counting down.
TAAGTACAAATATCATTCCCATGAGGATCAAGATTAAATATTAAGAGTCTTATTCCCTGTATTATCTATAAACTTAATTAAAAGAAGGTTTAAGCATAGAATTAAAACTAAACAAACCATAATCAAAGTAATTACAAAGAAAGCAATTAATAAAAGAAGTTACATAGGGGTTCAACTTCATTTGGTGACTTTTTATGGGAATCTTAATAGGTTCATTCATCAAGTGCTACTATTGAGTCACTATGGTGATCAATTAATCTCTATCAAGTAGTAATTAACATATCAAAAAGCATGTTAAGCTAGAGGTTCCTTAATTCAAAAGCTAGACATCATGTAATTGCCTCACAAAACAAGACTTCATGGATAGCAATGGTTTGTTAACATTTCTCAACTCAATAACAAAATAAGGGAATTGTTGAAGAATCCATTTTATTAAAAAACAAGTCTCCATTGTCAATTCATAGAACTAATATGATGAATGGCCAGTTAATTAAGCATAAAGTGCTTAACAATTGCTAGTACAAATAATAAATGAAGGATTGAAAAAGAAAGAGTTTGGAGGGTTTTAAAAATTTCATTTTTGAGTTTCTAGGCATACATGACCATGCTTTGAGGGCCTGCACTTTGAATACATTCTGCCTAACTTTGTTTTCATGGGCATAAGGCCACGTCTCATAGGCACATAACCTTGCGATTTTACAATTAACTTTTGACGTTAAAGATGGTTGAATTAGCTAAAATGCAAAACATAAAAGTTGTATTCCTATTTCTTTGATTTCTAATGGCTTTTAAACCACCTCATTGGGAGCTCTTTAGAGCTAGATATGCCTAAAATACCAAGCAATGCTCAAGAATTGAGAATATGAAACTATCTTGTCTTTTTTTATGCTTTTTGGGCACTTCTCTCCTTTTTATATCTATAAAACATAAATTTACTTCCTTTAATCCTTTCCATTTGAAAAATTAACATAATAACATTAATATTTGAAAGGAATTATATATGTAAATTATGCACTAAACATTGTCTTTAAAAGGAGTCTTAAAAGTGCTTGAAGTTTATAGGTCATTTATTTTTATTCTTAAAAATTAATGGTTAATTATATGTTAATAATATTCTTATATTCATGTTTAAGAAGATAATTGAGCTTAATTGGTATTCTACACCTTGGTTGAATTAAAGACAATATTGATGTAGTATAATACAATTAGAGCTTTGAAGTGTTGATGTATATGCATTGATTACATGAATTCTTGATGATTATTAAGTTATTAAATGTTAATTGGCATCCTAATATTTATTTTTAAAATGAGAATTAAAGCTTGAATGGTGGTTTGCACCTTAATTGAGCTAAAGGAAATATTGATGTTTTAATGGGGTTTATGAAGTCCTTATGTAAATGAATTATGTTTATCAAGAGAATTCATGTTAAATTCAATTTCTTGATATTGTTTAACACTCTAGAACTTGTGATTAATATTATATGTAAATGAGGAGATGTTCTTCATTTAGATGGAGTAAGATAATACATGAATATCTTAATGAGTATATGGATGGTTTGTGATGAGAGATGAATATATTGATCAATTTAGGAGTATAAATTGATGACAACAAAATGAGTTAAGGATTATAATATGGATTACTGCATGACTTAATGGTGATGTTAATTTTGATATTATGAATGAAATAAAAGGAAAATGGTGACAACAAGCTAAGTATGAAGGATGCCAGTTATGTTGTATGTTAAAGATAATGAAAGTTATGTTTGCATGCTTGATTGATGTTTAGGATTTCATTATCCTTATAAGGGCCTTTGCCCTATTATGCTATATGTTATGTGTTCTATGGATGAGTTTAAGTTGTTTTTCATATTTTAGTTACTATAGTAATGATGCAATGGATGTTTATGTTTAGGCATGTGTGTGGGTGAGATGATTAAGAGTAAGAAAAGATAGAACAAAGAGCAAATAATGCCAAAACAAAGAGAGAGTAAAAGAACATAACCAAAGCAAAGAGCTATGGCTAGAAATAAAAGGTAAGGAATTTTAGTTGTTTTTCATTTTCCATCAAATACATGTGTCATGATTTTAATTGTATAGCCTCATAATAGGCCAAGCTTTGTTAATATGAAAAGCATATGCATTCTTATGAAATGAAATGGAATGAAATGCCATGATGCAAAGCTATATTTAAATGCCATGTGATGTAAGGACAATTCAAGAAAAAAGTAGGAATCCAAAGAGTTATAACTAGCTATGCTTGGATTATAACTTGTGTGAAATGAATATAATGTTATGTATGCATGACATGACTAGTGTGGAAACTCTTTTGAGATAGGTAAAGGATGCAACTAGTGAGGCAACTCCTCTAAGGGCATATAACTAGATAAGTAACTCCATTGTATGAGGAAGATAAGTAAACCTAGTAGGATTTCCTAAAGACTTGATTGTCCATATATGTAATGTTTTGCCAAGTAAATAATGTATATAGATGATGTGCCATGTGATTACATATGTGTTCATGTAAAGGCATGTAAGCATGCATATAGACAATATAAAAGTTGGGATTCATATAACATGTACAATGAAAAACAAAAATTATTTCAATAAAGAATCCCATCAAGGATCTACACGATTTGATTAAATCAAAGGGAAAGGATGCGACTTTTACCAATTCAATGCGAAAGGTGATAGATATGTTAGAAAGTCGATAGGAGGTTTACATCAGTAACACCCGACCTCAAGCTTGAAGTCGAATCAAGGAGTTACCAAAGGATGATCGCCCTCTGCAGGTATCCACACGAACATACTACTTTCAAAATATATGGTGTGCTAGCACTAGGGTTTTTCTCTCTCATTTTGAGTTTTCTAAAGAAAACATGAATACACTTTTTCATACATAAAACCCTAAAATGTGTATGCATATATATACATCTAACCTTTAAGATATTTATGCCAACTATGTATATAAAAGATACAAGCAAGATAATATCCTATTTTGTTTTAACTTCTAAAATTAAATATATATTAAATAATATAGATAATATCTCTAATGATCTTATTTATAAATGGATAGAGCATTAATCCAATCTCACTTTGGGCCTATTTTATGTTTGCGACTCTATAGATGCACATATTATTGGTAGTGACCTAAAAACTTATTTTGATCCACAAGCAATAAGTGGCCTCTAACAAGACATTATGACTACTCAAATTATATGAAGGTCAATAATCTGACCTAACCTATTTCACAAATAGTATAATAATTATGAGCATCACATTTTGGACCTATGAATACAGAGCTCAATGATGAAAATCATTGAACCAAATCCCCAAAATGCAAAGGGAATTACACAATGTAAAAGTTCTTAGAAAGCCTTGGAGAAGCCTAAAGACTAAGACCAAAGACCAAACCTAACCCAAGCTTTGGGTTGCCAACCAAGTTTGGTGGGTTGTACAACCTACCAACTAGGGCTATACAGCTCTCATTATAAGGCTGTATAGCCTTCTTAAATCCTAAGACTGTATAACCCTAATACATGGATGTACAACCCTTCATTTGCTATACAACCTATATGAAAAACCTAATTGTAGTACAACACTCTTTTCCTCTATGATTGGACGTCCATGGTGCAACCAAAACTATTTATGGCATTGTATACCCACTTAACACTTATAAATACCCCCCATTTTGAAGAGGAAGTGGAGGCTTAGAAACCCTAAGGTTACTCTACAGAAAGTACCTCTCAAATACCCATAAAGACAAAAAACTAAAATCATAACCCTATCCCTCTCTCTCCATGGTAGAACTAGATCTTTTCCCTTTATGTTTGTGCATTCCCTAAGCAATATTGAAGGATATTAAGTTATCATGAGCTTCTAAGGGCAAAGACACTGTTAGAACATCTTAGAGACTTCCCTTCACTTTCTTCTTCCTTCCCCTTTCTCCCTCTTTTTTCTATTTTGAAACTAAGGAAAGGAGGGTTGTACAACCTTGTTAGTAGGCTATACAACCATCAATCTATGTTGTACAGTCCTTATCCATAGCTACATAGCCTAGGTTTCCTATAATACAACAGAAAGTTTTATTTTTCTTCTTTTCAGATTTCTTGCTTTTAGGGGTATCTTTTATGATGTTTGGTGACTCTAATGATAGAATAAGATATGGGTTTATGGCTTAGGACACTATTCACTTCAAAATGGAGTCTTGGTTAGCTTTCAAAATGGGTTTCTTTGCTTTTCTCACTTAAAATGCTCGTATGTTTTCCTTGTTCCTTTGAACATTAAATTTAGTTTTTATTTCTATTTTGACATCTTGGGTGATAACCAAATGAGGGACTTAAGTTTCCTTTGACCTTGGCAATCCCCTTTGTTCTACAATACATAATTGGCATGTGAATAGTATTTCCTAATCCTTTCATGCCTTGATTAGTTGTTATGTGTTTTTTGTTTTCTAAATCCTATTTTTTGTTCTATTTTTAACACTTTGGGGTAATAATCAAAAGAGGAACTCAAGTTTCTTTTGAGCTTGACATTCCTCTTTTGTGTTAGAATTTATGAATAGTCATGTGAATACTGCTTTCTAGTTTTTTGGTCTCTTGGATTCATGTGGGCATTTTAGTTACTCATATGTTAGGTTCTACCTTAGATGTTTTTAGCTCTTTATGAGCAAAGTGAGTGAGGATTCAATGATCTTAGGACCTCACTTGAGTTAACCTTTACCTTTCAGCCACCTAATATCTTCCAAATGATTGACCTTGTGTATGTCCATATCCTATTTATTATTCAAGATTCATGCACTTATTCATATATGTCATAGTTTGTACTATTTGTTTTGTAATGATAGAATGTAAATATTATACACATACATACATGCTAGGTACCTTGACTATAGAGATAGGGCATGGTGATTACCATGGGCTTCACTCCCCTTTCTTTGTTGGCTTTGAGTTATCTTTTATTTATTTGTTTCCATGTTAATTTATTACTAATTTGCTTTTTCTTCTTAGGGTGTAGGTGTGAGTGCATGGGATCAAACCACAAACTTTATCTTAATTATTTCCTATCTTGAATATTATGTTTGTGGATGGTTATTTATGCATGTTTATCCTCTACCATGGAGCATGATCCCTTTACCCATTATGGATGATTATGTATATGAATGAATGGTGGTGTATATTAAAACCCTATGCCATGACACATGACCCCTCTTCCCATCATAGATGATTATGTGTATGAATGGATGATGATGTACATTAAGACCTTATACCATGATGCATGATTCATCTCCTCTTTTAAGTTATTACTTGATTTGTTGAAATGAACTATGCTTAGGTGTATGTTTAGGGGCAGTAATCAGACTAATGAATAACTCAGTTAAAACATTAAAAGTGAACCAAAAATGCCTGATGCCCATATCTGAATATCTAAGCAGTGTGGGGGTGCCTAACCCCTTCCCTACGCCATACCCAATTTTTAAACCCGATCTCTGATGGGGTGAAGATGAAATGGGCCTTCTAATTGACATAGATTAGGTTCAAATTTTGCCTCTCTTAGATTCTTATCCTGACCATAGTTTGGTGGTAACTTCACATTTCCTAAGGGTGGTACTAATGTATTGTCTCACCATAGGTCCCCTGATGGCCAACATTTAGACTTAAGGCATTGAAAAAATGCAAGGCCTAAAGGATCCCCTGTTGATCCAACACATGCCATGTCTTGGGATTTTTACTAATGTGAAGAACCCCATCCTCTCAATCCCCTGTTGATTAATAAAAAATAAGAGTCGCAAGTAAGATTCCACTCATTCGAGTGCAACCATAAAAATCAAGGCGCTACAGTGGCGACTCCACTAGGGACTCAAAATTGACTTCGCATTTAATCTCTCATTCACTTTTAATGTTTTAAACTTATTATCAATATAGTCTACTACATCCATGTAACCTCCACATTTCACCATGAGCACTAGGTGCCTTTAGACAAATTGATGCTTCTCTAAACTTGAGACTTAAGCTTCATTTGGACTTTGGAGATTATAAAGAGGATTCATCACTTATGAGTCTAGTATCTTTGAGTATATCAAATGGGGGATTAAGACAATGACCCTCTAAGCTTATAAGAGCCATCAACAATAACAACCCTGTTAATCCCTGGGTGTATGTAGGAACTAATAGTACCTTAGAATAGGATACTTTATTTGTTTGCATTTCTTCAAGTAAGAGTAAAAGTCCTTAAAGAACATGGTTAGGCATCTTTAATGTAAGCATAAATGTAACCCCATTCCCTTTGATGTAATTATTTCCCATATGTAAATACTTTCTGTGTACATCCCTCCCTCTTTAAAGGGATTTCTTTCTTTGCTTATACATGTTTTTAAGTATGTAAAGAGTTTGTCCTTTTAATGCCTTTGTGTATATGCTCTTTTAAGGCTTTAGCTTTTGTTCATCTGAAACGACCCCGTACATTCTTTACCCCATGATGGTAGAAGAATGGGATCCCACCTAGGAAAGAGTCACTAGACCTTAGGTGTAGGAGCAATAAGGTTTAAAGAAGATTTTGCAAAGTGACATGTACATATCATGCATACATGCTTTGATTACTTGATCATGCATCATACTGATAACCCTTATCTTGTAGGCATCATAGTTCCATCTAAACCTTTGTAGAAGAGAAGAGGCAACTGAGTCGCTTGGAAAAGTAAGACACTAAGTCTAAGTCAAAAAGCTAGTCCATTTAGGGAACCAAACATACCATTTAAAGTTTTAGAGAGGCTAATGGTTAACTTTAATCACAAAATGGAAGAAAGGGTTGCTGAAGAAGTGAATAAGTGGGTTAATGAGATCCTAAATAAAAATGGCACATCCATCAATACGATTGACAAAGGGAAAGCACCCATGGAAGCCTCCCAATTAGTAGTGATCAATAATGATCTATTTGGAATAGAGGAATACCATGAGAACAAAATGTCTAAGGATATGGGTAGGGTCATAGTTGTCATTGATAAGGCTATGGAAGTTGGAAAGAGAGTACTTGATTTGATGACTTTGCTAAACAATTAGAGAAGATATAGAAAGCATTATGTGCTAAAGGTTTAAAGAAGAGGACAATCATTGAAGAATTGCTTACTCATAAGCCTAAGAAACTACTAGCTAATTTTTGCATGCCTGAGGTGTTAAAGTTCACAGGAACCTAAAATTCAAAGAACCATGTTCATTCATATGTGTTAGTTATGAAATCATCTTAGGTAACAACTGATACAATGTTGGAGCTCTTTGACTTTTCATTATAGGAATCTACTAAGATATGGTACTTCAACTAGTCGTAGATTGTCAGGAAAGATTGGAAAGAGATGACAAAAGCTTTTGAAAAACACTACGCTTGCAATTTAGATTTCAATGTCACATTACAAGACTTAGAATATTTGAAGCAAAAGATAGGTGAGAGCTTCAATGATTACATTAAAAGATGGAAGAAGATGACTTTAGAAGTAACCACAAGGCCCACTGAGAAAAAACAGGTTAGAATGCTTATGAAAGGTTCTTTAGCAGAGATCGATACTAGAATTAGAGGAATATTGGCTAGAAATTTTGAGGATCTCTAAGAAGTAGGCCTACAAGCTGAAGAATTATAGTCTAAGTCAAGAAAAAATACAAGGGAAGAAGAAACACCTATCCCAACCTCGAGCAAAAATGAGCAAGACGGTCGATGTTAATGTAGTAAGGGCACCAATATAGTTTATAAATTTGGGAATTCCTTTATCTAAGGCATTTGAGAGATTACAGAAGAAGGGGGAGTCAAAGCCTTTAACACTAAAACCACCTCCTAATTTACTACCTAGGGGATATGACACCACTACTTATTATGCTTTTCATCAAGGAGTAGGTCACAACACTGACTATTACAGATTGAGGTATGAGATTCAGTAGCTTATCAATAATAAGACAATTATTCAACCAAACTCTAAAAAGTATAGCATCTGAAGGAACTCTCTCCTAAACTATCATAGTGCTCCTTGTAACGACTTTTTTCATTTGACATAACTCATACTACTCTGATACCAATAGCTATAATACCCATTTTCATTTGATAGAACTCATATGGCCCTGATACCAATAACTATAACAACCATATTCGTTATACAAAACTCATAGCATTAATGTCCAAAATACATTGTTGGACTAGGATGGTTAATCCTAAGTCTAGAACCTCTTTTGATCTTGACAAAGTAGATTGATCATCACTAATATTTCAAATAAGTGTTGATTTTGCAGAAATAAATAAATCTTTCAAGAAGAAATGAAAGGAGTTGATAAACTCCAAAGTGACATGTAAATCGCGA